>UESW01004954.1:409648-571182 GCA_900491605.1 Calamus simplicifolius | reverse complement strand
TTACCTGTAGTCAAACACAAACCCCAAGCTTCTCTTTCCCTTCCTCTTTCTTTCTCCTCTTCTTCTTCTTCCTCTTTCTCTCTTTCTTCTCTTCTTTCTCTCTTTCTTTCTTTCTTTCTTTCTTTTCTCTAGCTGAACCCATATTTTTCCTTTTTCTGTAATGACTTAGGGGGCCAAGTCCTAGATAACTTAAGGGCTAAGGCATGCCAATTTTCTATTTTGCCCTTAAACACTCTTAATGCACACTTTTTGGAAAACACATGGCTCACTCATAACCATGATAGTTTGTCCTTAGATTTTCTTTCCCAAATTTCCCTTAACACAATTAGCAATTGACATCAGAGCCTATTCCCATTTTACCCCTGATATAACATTTTTTTAATCGATTTATAGCCCAAATTATTATTTTTTACTTAAATAATACTTTTATGTAACATTTCTAGAAAAGGCTTTACCAATTTGAAGAGCTCAATTTTAGAAATCCAACAGTTCAAATAGCACTCAAATCAGACTTAAAACGAAATAGATATGAAATTTTCAAGATTTAACCCAAAAAATCTTTCGTCATAGAGTCGGCTTCAACAGATTTGGTGTCGGCTCCAGTAAAAATAGATGTCGGCTCCAGCAAAAATAGGTGTTGGCTCCAATATTGTAGCAGAAATGTTAACCTTCTATTTTCTCTGCAGGTGTCGACTCCCCCTCTGTAGGTGTCGACTCCAAAGCGTGCCAAAAGTTCAAAACCATGCCAGAGTCGACTCCACTCCAATTAGAGTCGACTCTGAATACTAAAAACATTAATTAAGGATAAAACTCAAGCTAAACTTGATTTTTCTTGTGATTTAAGCCTATTAAAACTTAAATCTCTCATTTCTTAAATCAAACTCATTAGCACTCAAAATACACTTGTTTGCTCCAAAATTTCTTCTCTTTACATTTATCAAAAGGCCAACACACCCACACTTCACTGAAACTCTCTGACTTTCATTTCAAATAAAAAATCATTAATATGTTCAATAAATTAAAATATTTTCAGGATGTTACACAGGTCCCCTCGGCCTCATACTCCAGAGCTTCCCTTGGCCTCGGACTCCGGTGTCCCCCTCGGCCTCGAACTCCAGAGCTCCCCTTGGCCTCGAACTTCAGTGTCCCCCTTGGCCTCGGACTTGGATTCCTAGGTCCCCTTGGCCTCAGACTCCAGAGCTCCCCTTGGCCTCGAACTCCGATGTCCTCCTTGGCCTCAGACTCCAGAGCTCCCCTCGACCTCGGACTCTGGTGTCCTCCTTGGCCTCGGACTCCTAGGTCCCCTCGGCCTCGAACTCCAGAGCACCCCTCGGCCTTGAACTTTGATGTCCCCCTCGGCCTTGGACCCCAGTGTCCACCTCGGCCTCGAACCTCACTATGCCCCTCGGCCTCGACACATGCAATTACCATGTGGCGCAACTGATGCCTGCAACTACCATATGGCCCACCTACCACCTCCTGCAATCTTGCATAGCCACTACTAGTTACGGGCACGCCCGATATGACTAGGCCCACCTATCCACCTGTGGTGCCGCACCTGATAGGGATGTGGCAGGACAGGCCACCCCTGACAAATACCCTCCTTGGATGAAGGTTGCCAAAGGTCTTCACTAGGTCAGCAACATGGTCGTCGCTGCAGATACTTTTGATCAGCATGTCATTCACGTATACCTTCATGTTGCGCCCAATCTGATCCTCAAAGACCTTGTTCATTAGCCTTTCGTACGTGGACCCTGCATTCTTCAATCCAAAGGGCATTACCTTGTAGTAGTATGCCCTTCTCGGTCACAAATGAAGTAGCCTCCTCATCCGCCGGGTCTATCCTGATCTGGTTGTACCCCGAGAAGGCATCCATGAAGTCGAGGGTCTCGTGGCCAGAAGTGGTGTCCACCAACTGATCGATTCTGGGCAGTAGAAAGCTATCCTTGGGGCATGCCTTGTTGAAGGTCGATGAAGTTGACACACATCCTTCAACTTTTACTGGCCTTGCGGACCATCATCCACGTTGGCCAACCAGTCTAGATAATGCACTTTTCGGATATGGTTGGCGGCAATCAAGCTTGCGGACCTCCTCATCAATGGCCCTCTGCCGCTCAAGAGCAAGCTCCTTTTCTTCTGTCGGATTGGCCGACACTGCAGGTTGATGCTGAGCATAAATGATCATCTCTAGTCGTATACCCAGCATCCCGATGCTGACCAAGAGAAAACATCCGAGTTGGCTCGTAGGAAGGCAAGAAGTCGGCCTCTCGCCTCCTCGAAGAGAAGCTTCGACTTGGACCATCCTCGCCAGGTCCTCCCCCAGCGGGAAGGTCAACAAATGCTCGACCAGCTCTCTCCTCCTCTTCGAGTCTCTAGGATCGAGTGGCTCGGGCACTGGCAGGGCCGGCGCCTCCTATGGACTGGGAGTTGCATGGTAATAGTGTGGCAATCGGGTCCTGCTCCCCGCGCATCTCTTCAAATTCCTTACTAATGAAAAATCTTACAATAAGCCTCTTAATGGAGATGATGGCATCTAAAGATTTATACCGGATCTTCTGAGGATGGCATTGTAGGCCAGGGAGACTCAGATGACTAGGAACCTCATGAAGACCGTGCTTTGGCATGGCGACATCCCAGCTGTGACCAGAAGGATGATATCTCCCTTCGCCCTTACAGAGTCTCCAGTGAAGCCCATTAGGGGTGTCGTCACAGGCCGAAGGGAGCCAGAGGGCAAGTTCATTCGAACAAAAGCATCGTAATTGAGAATGTCGACCGAACCTTCATTGTCAACTAAAATTCTCTTTACAGGATATTTTACGATCATCATGGATACGACGACACTGTCATCATTATGATTATCCACTCCCTCTAAGTCTTTCTTAGAAAAGGGAATTACAAAATCTGCCCCCCCCATCCCCCCATGGCCTCTTAGAAGCAATGTTTTGAAAACTGGACCAAACAATGAACCGGCTTAACATTTGGATCGCGGATCAATCGGTTCGATCGGATGAACCGGTTTGGTCAAACCGGATAATATTATAATTAAATTTTAATTTAATAATATAAAATAATAAAATATAAATATAATTTAAATAAAAATTAAAAAATCTAAAAAGGGTTGGACAGGTTGAAACCCGGTCGGTTCAATGGGTTTTTTTATTTTTACTGGGTCATATAAAAGTCAACTTTAATAATAAAATTGGACCGGACTGATGACGGTTCCCTGTTGGACTGGTCGGTCCGGTCCGGTATTCAAAACATTGCTTAGAAGTGTCGCATGTCCCCTAGAAAATTATGGCCATCGTCTTCTCAGTCGGGTTGTTATCGATACCGACCTGGGAAGGTGGTGGTGCCGATGAGCCCGGCGCTGCTTGGTTTTCCCTCTAGACGAATTTGCCAAGGTAGCCTCGCTGGATGAGGTTCTTGATCACCTTCTTCAGCTGGTGGCAATCCTCTATGTCATGGCTATGATCCCAATGGAAGCGACAGTAGAGGTTTTTATTGCGGAGGGCTCCTGGCTTCAAGGGAGTAGGGCGCTGAAGATATGACTCGCCCTCGATTTCCATCAAGATATGGGATATTGGGGGAGTAGGGGGACGAAGGGCCCCTCCTTAGGGGCGAGGGTCTGTGGTTGGTTGTCCGATCGTTTAGGGGGCTCAGGTCTCTCAGGACGAGGTTTGTCAAGTTTTGGATGGGCCTGCTTTTTGCTGGAATCTCCATCCACTCGTGCCAGAGGAGTCAGCCTTGTCAGCATTGATGTACTTCTGTGCTTGGCCCAGCAACTCAGCATAGAAACTGAGGGACTTCTTGTCAAGGGAGTAAGCAAAACAAGAAGGACGGAGCCCTCACTTCAAGGCCAGGGTGGCCATGGAGTCATCGAGGTTGTAGACTTCGAGTGCGGCCTCCTTGAACCGAGCCACAAAATCTCTCAGCGACTCGCCACTCTTCTATCGGACGGTGAATAAGCTATCGACCACCCACGGAATCTTTTGGCATGCATCGAAGTATACCAGGAAGGCTCTCTCCAACTGCCTGAATGAATTGATGCTACGTGGTGGTAGAACGGGAGTACCATGCACGCGCGACCTTCCGAAGAGTGGCCGGAAGGCGATGCAGAGGAGAGAGTCAGTCACTCCTTGGACTTGCATGAGGACCTTGTAGCTCTCTAGATGGTCCAAGGGGTCAGTGGTGCCGTTGTAAGGGTCCAACTGAGGGAGGCGTAACCAAGTTGAGATTGGTTCCTCCATGATACGGCAGGACAACAAAGGGCGGCTGTCGTAGTCCGCCTTCGGTTGATTGGTGATTCTGTGGCTAAGCTCCTTCAGTCGCTATTGTACTCATCCAGCCATCGCTTGGCCCGGCGAGTGATCCGGCCATCGAAGGACCCCTCTCTCAAAGATCCTAAAGAGGCGGAGGGGTGGTGCCGATGATAATGTCCTCACTCGGTCTCCTTCCCGTGTCGTCTCTTAGGGGAATCACTAGCATGGCGGAAGGAAGATCAGGGCCTCTTACAGGCCTTCCAGCGATGATTCTTGGGCGAGGCACGACGGTGGTGAGCCTCCCTCTGGCAGGATCTCCCATGAGTTGATTGCTGACTAGGCTGGTCAGCCCCGCACCTGATGGGGGTGGCCTTGGGCGCTGCTCTGTGGCCACCACACTACAAGAAATTGATGAAATAACGATGCAACTTAGCGATGCAAATATTCATCACAAAATAATGATAAAATTGTGACTCAATTGCGACCCAAGAAATCTACAACGCAATTTAGCAACGCAATAAATCCGTCGCTATTTAGCGATGGATTTAGCAACTCAAAAAAATTTCATTGCAAAATAGCGCCACATTTTGCGACGCATTTAAATGCATCGCTAAACAGCAACGCATCATAATGCGTTGTTGTTTAATGATGCATTAATAGTGACGCAATAAAATTCGTCACTAATGAGTTGCTA
This sequence comes from Calamus simplicifolius, assembly GCA_900491605.1. Classification (NCBI taxonomy): domain Eukaryota; kingdom Viridiplantae; phylum Streptophyta; class Magnoliopsida; order Arecales; family Arecaceae; genus Calamus; species Calamus simplicifolius. Next base: position 566,229 of record UESW01004954.1, on the reverse strand, counting down.
AATAGCGACGCATTTAAATAGTGACTCAATTTAATGTGTCGCTATTTAGTTGCTAAATAGCTACGCATTTAAATGCGTCGCTAAAATGCATTCCGATAATGCATCCCTAAACAGCGACGCAAATAAAATGTGTCGCTAATTAGTTGCTAAATAGTGACGCATTTAAATGCTTCGCTAAATAGCAATGCATTCCGATGCGTTGCTGTTTAGCGACACAGTAATGCATCCTTAAACAGCGATGTAATAAAATGCGTCGCTAATGAGTTGGTAAATAGCGACGCATTGAAATGCATCACAGAGCAGCAACGCATTTAATTACGTCGCTAATTTGGTTTAGGGTATTAGGGTTCTAGGGGTTTTAGGGTTTTAGGGGGTTTAGGGTTTTGGGGTTTAATTGGGGGTTTAGGGTTTTATAATTTAGGGTTTTACGATTAGGGTTTCGTTTTAGGGTTTTGGGTTTTAATTAGGTGTTATCAATGGTTTAGGGCACTTAGGGTTTAGGCTGCATTCTCGGCACAAAAGGCGTGGATCGGACTTAAGGCAGCATTGGGCTGAAGGCAGCGTTAATCCCGGATAGGACCTTGTAATCGGCCATCCGGGCACACCATGGTGCCACCGATGCACACCGTTCCATGGGGCAGACCAGCCAGCCCAGCCCAATGTACAACTACGAGCTTTTTTAACTGCAACAACTTAAATATACGCTATTGGAGCTAGAATTACCTCGACTGCTGGCACCAGACTTGCCTTGCAATGGATCCGCGTGTTAAGGGATTTATATTGTACTAGATTGTACTTAATCCAATTACCGGACTCGAAGAGCCAGCCGGTATTGTTATTTATTGTCACTACCTCCCGTGTCAGGATTGGGTAATTTGCGCACTTGCTGCCTTACTTAGATGTGGTAGCCATTTACCAGCTCCTCTCCTGAATCGAAGCGTAATTATCCGTCACCCATCATGATATCAAGGTAGGCCCCTACCTGTCTCCTAATTTAGGGAAAATATATATGGGAGCGGCACAAGGCCGAGCCCGACCCCCCGATCGGCCACCTAGGAGGTAACCCGCGATAAGAGATCAAAGCGACACCGAGTGCAACAGAGGAGAGAAAGGGCAGCACCGCCGCCACGGGAGGTTCCCGAAGGAAAGTGGACATGTAACATTGCAGCCACCCACGCCACCCCGGGGCTCCAGCGAAACGAGCGGCATAGATTACAATATAAATATATAAAATTATCACTATATAAAATTAAATATATAAACTATAATAATTACTTAATAAAATTAATATTATAAAATATTAATATTTAAAGATAATAACTGCGTTGCTATTTAGCCATGCATATAAATATGCGTCGCTAAATAGTGATGCATTTAGCGACGCATATTGATGCATCGCTATTTAGCGATGCAATTCTGCGTCGCTAAATTCTCGCCAAGATGAGGTAAAGGCGGCAAATTAATGACTCAATTAGTAACGCAATTAATTGTGATTAGTGTCGCTAATTAGTGACGGAATAGCGATGCAAAATTGCATCACTATTCATAATATATAAACCCCCCCCCCCCCCCAACCGGCCGATCCTCTCCCTCCCTCTTTCTCCTCCTCCCTCTTCCCCACCTCGGCGACACTCCAGCGGCCCTCCAGCACCCGACCACCTCGCCAGCGACACCTATTTCCGGGTAAGCCCCCACCTCCCTCCCCCCCCCCCTCCACCCCATCTCTCCCATCTCCCTGCCACCCTCCCCCCCCGTCGCTGGCCACGGCCACGCCGGCCGTGGCGGCTAGCCGGCAGGTGGCCAAGCCACGGCAATGGAAAAAAAATTCATAACCCCCTCCCCCCCCCATCTCCCTACCGCCCTCCCTCTCCCGTCGCCGGCCACAGCGGCCACGGCCGCGCCCAGCCATGGCCGGGTGGCTGCGTCGTGGCCTGGCCACCGTGGCCAGGCCACGGGTAGGGGGAAAAAATTTCAAACCCCCCCTATGTTGGGTTACGGAATGAAAAATCCCAATCTAATTGGAATAAAATTGCAGCGGAAACAAAATAAATTTATAACCCACCAAGAATCACATGCGTTTCATATTGACCGAAAGAAAGATAAACAAAAATATTACCTTTTGTTATTACCTTTTTAATCAGTATGTAATCCTTCTGTTCTTGTGTTGGGTTTTCTCGGATCTTCAAAGGTGCTGCCTTTCAGAAAGACGATCACCCTCTACAAGTATCCACACACGAACGGACACCAAAATGGTTTTGAATGCTAGTTCAACCATTCCATTTTTCACAAAAATGAACCCATTTTCAACTCTCTGTTTTTCCATCTTTAAGGCAAAAGATATGACAAAAGCCCAATCGACGTGACCTTTTAAATGCCCCAATCGACGTGACCTTTCAAATGCCCCAATCGACGTTACCTTTCAAATGCCCCACAGACTCTAAAACGTATATATCGAACATATATACAAGCCTGCTAGGAATTTTGGTTAACTAAGATTTTAATTGATATTTATTTAAAACTCCTTTTAAATAATAACAATTTAAATCCTTTCCTTACAAAATAAGGAATATATATTTTAACCAAAAAAAACTTTATGGATTATTTCCTTATCCAATAAGAAAATGTAACAATTTAATTACTTGTCACAATTTAAATTACGAATTTAAATTTTCTCAAAATTAAACTCGAATCTAAATGACAACTAATTATTATTTGTAATTTAAAATAATCTCATCATTTTAAATTATATAGAGAGTAACAAATCGTAACCATTATTGTCCGTTCTTAGTGTGCGACCCTATAGGTTCAATTAACGTTGGCAGTAGGCCTAAATCACATTTTGAACCTACAAGTCATAAGCGGCCTCTAGCAAGACATTATGACTACCCAAGTTAAATGAAAAGCTCATGTTCCGAGACAACCTTAAAGTAGCTATTAACATAATCCTTTTGTCACATGATATCTTGATAGAATATAAGGCATGGATAAAGTCAACCTTATATCTCTCTATCTTTAATTTCTCGAAACCCAATTAGACTGACTAAACAAATGATATTGATCTCCATCAATTCATTTGAGCATGGCCATGCATTTCTCAGTCTCAATCATCGAGGGGCCCAGAGATATCTCTCTTATAATAAGAGGGACAAATTCCATCTTAATCACTCACATCTCACTACATGATTCTTATTATGTTCAATCATAATCTTTATAATCATCCGGTTAAAGACAACGTTTGATTATGTCAAAACATAATATTCCTCATGTTGAGAACTATGGCAATCTCAGGTCTAAGGATTTAATGACACAACTACTAGAGATTAACTTATGACTTTGATCCATGTATTAATCTCAAGGCGGGTCTTGTCCAATATTTGTTCTCAACAAATACATATAAATTTGATTTGTATCTCATACACATATTCATCCCATGAATATCAATCAAATTTCATACTAATCTTAATTTATTGTTATTCCCACAACAATAACCGATTAGGGACATTTAGAATAATTCATAATATTATTCAAGGACATTATTATATAATAAACATGCAAATTATGATAATAGTAAATGTTCATAAATATTCAAAATACCATGTCCATACAATAGGCCTAGGGCACTATTACTAACAATCCCCCACTTGCACTAGGCCCACTCATCAATGTATCTAATACCTATGAACCTAGCATGACGATCATGCTTTGCTTGTGGTAGAGGCTTAGTCAATGGATCAGCAACATTGTCATCTGTTGGAACTCTGCATATTTTTACGTCACCTCTCTCAATGATTTCTCGAATGAGATGATAACGCCTAAGAATGTGTTTGGATCGCTGATGTGACCTAGGTTCTTTTGCTTGTGCGATAGCACCATTATTGTCACAATAAACATCAACAGGATTTGTGATGCTAGGAACCACTCCAAGGTCAGTAATGAACTTCTTGATCCAAACTGCTTCCTTTGCTGCATCAGATGCTGCTATGTATTCAGCTTCAGTTGTAGAATCAGCAACAGTGCTTTGCTTCGAACTCTTCCAGCTAACAGCACCACCATTTAAACAAAACACATATCCTGACTGCGATCGGAAATCATCTTTGTCAGATTGAAAGCTTGCATCTGTGTAACCACTTACAACTAGATCATCTTCCAATCCGCCATACACCAAGAACATATCTTTAGATCTTCTCAGATACTTAAGAATGTTCTTGACCGCCGTCCAGTGACTCTCACCGGGATCTGACTGGTATCTACTCGTTATGCTTAAAGCATAAGAGACATCTGGTCTAGTGCACAACATAGCATACATGATAGATCCTATTGCTGAAGCATAAGGAATCTTACTCATGCGCTCTCGCTCATCTTTTGTGTTAGGACACTGAGATTTGCTAAGTGTAATACCATGAGACATAGGCAAGTATCCTCTCTTGGAATCTTGCATACTGAACCTTTTCAGTACTTTGTCTATGTAAGTACTTTGACTTAGACCAATCAGCCTCTTAGATCTATCTCTATAGATCTTTATCCCTAGGATATAGGCAGTTTCACCTAAGTCTTTCATTGAGAAACATTTCCCTAACCAAGACTTGACACTCTGCAAGGTAGGGATATCATTCCCAATGAGTAAAATGTCATCAACATATAGGACCAGAAATACAATGGCGCTCCCACTAACTTTCTTGTAAACACAAGGTTCATCTTCATTTTTGATAAATCCAAACTCTTTGACTGATTCATCAAAACGAAGATTCCAACTCCGAGAAGCCTGCTTCAAACCATAAATGGATCTTTGAAGCTTGCATACTTTACTAGAATTCTCAGGTTGTACAAAACCCTCAGGTTGTGTCATGTACACATCCTCAAGTAAGTTTCCATTAAGAAACGCTTTTTAACATCCATTTGCCAAATCTCATAGTCATAATATGCAGCAATGGCAATAAGAATTCTAATAGACTTAAGCATGGCTACAGGTGAAAAAGTTTCATCATAGTCTATACCATGAGTTTGTTTGAAACCTTTTGCAACTAGCCTTGCTTTGTAAGTATGCACTTTACCATCCATGTCAGTTTTCTTTTTGAAAACCCATTTGCACCCAATAGTCTTTGTACCTTCAGGTGGCTCAATCAAGGTCCATACCTGATTATCATACATGGATTGGATTTCAGACTTCATGGCCTCTAACCATTTCTCAGAGTCTGGATCTAACATAGCCTCTTGATAGGTAGTAGGTTCATTTTGATCCACTAACAATACATCATGATTATCAGTCACAAGAAATCCATATCTCTCGGGCTCATGACGTATCCTATCAGATCTACGTAACTTTTGTGCTACAGGTGGTGTGTCAACAGTGGTTTGTTGACTTTGAGCATCCACAGGGGTTCAATGTTATCTTGTGGTTCTCGAATCTCTTCGATTTGTACCTTGCTCCACTGGTTCCTTTAGAAATAAATTCCCTTTCTAGAAAGACACCATTCCGAGCAACAAACACTTTGTTCTCAATGGGATTGTAAAAGTAGTATCCTTTAGTCTCTTTAGGATATCCCACAAAAAAATATTTATCAGACTTGGGTTCCAGCTTATTTGAAACTTGACGTTTTACATAAGCTTCACAACCCCAAATCTTAAGAAAAGATAAACTGGGCTTTTTACCATTCCACATCTCATATGGCGTCTTTTCAACCGCTTTGGTTGGAACTCGATTTAGTGTGAACGCAGCTGTGGCAAGTGCATAACCCCAAAAGGTAAGTGGAAGATCTATTGGACTCATCATAGATCGAACCATATCTAATAAGGTTCGATTCCTTCTTTCAGACACCATTCCATTGCGGTGTTCCAGGAGGAGTTAGCTGTGGAATGATTCCACAACTTCTAAGATGGTCATAAAAATCTTGGCTCAAATATTCTCCACCTCGATCAGATCGAAGTGCCTTGATTGTCTTGCCAAGTTGGTTTTGTACTTCATATTGAAAAGATTTAAACATTTCAAATGATTCAGATTTGTGTCTCATCAAGTAGACATAACCATATCTACTGAAGTCATCAGTAAATGTAATGAAGTACTTGTAACCTCCTATGGCTTCTGAACTTAATGGTCCACATACATCTGTATGTATTAGGCCCAATAATTCATTGGCCCTTTCACTGTGTCCAGTAAAGGGATCCTTTGTCATCTTACCCAATAGACAAGATTCACATGTATCATATGATTCAAAATCAAATGAGTTCAAAAGTCCATCTTGATGGAGTTTTGATATGTGTTTCTCATTTATATGGCCAAGGCGACAATGCCAAAGATAGGTTGAATTTAAGTCATTGGACTTAACTTTCTTAGTAGTTATGTTATAGACAGAAGAATTGTTGGATTTTTGAAGATTCAAAACATAAAGACCATCTAGTAATTCGGCATTTGCATAGAACATGTCTTTATGATAAATGGAGCAATTATTATTCTCAATAATAAAAGAAAAACCATCATTATCCAAACAAGAAACTGAAATAATATTCCTACACATTGTAGGAACATAATAGCAATTGTTCAAAACTAACAAAAGCCCACTGGGCAAAGAAAGTTCATAACTTCCTACAGCTAAAGCAGCAACTTTTGCTCCATTGCCTACTCGAAGATCAACTTCGCCCTTCTTCAGTTGTCTACTCCTTTTGAGCCCCTGCACATTTGTGCAAATGTGAGATCCACATCCAGTATCTAATACCCAGGAACTAGAAGGAGAGAAATTAATCTCTATAACATAAATACCTGAAGAACCGGTCTCACCAGTCTTCTTCTTCTTCTTTAGATCCTCCAAATACAGCTTGCAGTTTCTCTTCCAATGACCAGGTTCATTGCAAAAGAAACAGACACCCTCCTTTGGGGCTTTAGCCTTGGGTTTAGGATTGGGCTTGGGTTGAGCATTGGACTTTCCAGCCCTTCCCTTACCTTTCCTTTTCTTTTCTTCATAAGGCCCTTTCCCTTTTGAACCATCAGAATATGGCCAGGCTTGGACTTAATATTCTGTTCAGCAGTTTTAAGCATCGTATGCAGCTCAAAATTGATTTGTCCATTTCATTCATGTTATAGTTCATGATAAACTGATCATAACTATCAGGAAGTGAATTTAGGATCAAATCTGTTGCCAACTCTTGGCTCATTGGAAATCCAAGCCTATCAAGGTGCTCAATATAGCCTTTCATTTTCAACACATGAGCGCTAACTGAAGCACCCTCAGCCATTTTACAAGAGTGCAATGCCTTGGTAGTATCATACCTTTCTTGCCTTGCTTGTTGCTGGAACATTTCCTTTAGATTGACAATCATATCATAAGTTTCCATGTTTTCCAAATCTTTCTGAAGTTCAGAACTCATGGTAGCTAGCATCAAGCATGCAACATCAATAGAGTCATTATGATGCTTCTCATAAGCATTCTTTTCAGCTCTAGAAGCATTATCGGCTGGTTCTTCAGGGTGAGGTTGATCCAGGACATAAAGCTTCCTTTCTTGTTTGAGAACAATTCTCAAATTTTGAAACCAGTCAAGGAAATTAGTCCCAGTAAGTTTGTCCTTCGCAAGGATTGATCGCAGTGACATAGTAGAATTGTTATCATTGTTGGCCATCTACAATAAATGCAAAGTTCGTTAAGTATTTTGATTATGAAAAACTCCCACTAAATTAACAACCCTCAATGATAAAATCATATTAATTTAGTGAGCTAAGATCCATATTTATACTCAACTTTAAGTCAGCTTTGGCATGACGCTTAAAATTAAGTTTTTTAGGTAGGTAACTCTTACCAATTGCAACTCATGCAACTCTTAGAAATTTATGGGATTATGACATCATATGTCTCGGCATGTTTAAATCCCATCTCATGCCATTAGGCCCAAAACCGTTTTGATAACCTAATTAAGTTAAACCATTTTTAAACATATGGGTAGCACCATTACCCATCTTGCCTCACTAATGTAACCCAATGTACTTCTACTTTGGTAGAACCCACATTAAGGTGATAAAAGCCTTGACAAGTGTTCAAATATGGATGGCATGTCAACTTAAGATTTTATGTGAGGGATCTAGATAGATTAACAGATCTCATCATGCATTTAGTATCACATACTCATTGATATCATACATAGCATCACATACTTATGAAACATCATACATAGCATCTCATACATGTATATAATAAACGTGTCATAGTATGGCCTTATCAAGATTGATCTTCATAAGCCAATATGAAGATCAATGGTCAATCCTAGGTAATAATGAGTAACACCATAATGTCTACTTGACCATCATCTTGTGCATAGACACCTAGCTCCTCCATCACCATGGTTGGATTGTAGGACTTCAAATGGCTTGCTTTGTCTTTTGTTTTATTACAATAAATAAACAAATACTACTGACTGAAGTAAAAGAAAAATTACAATGAAACAAAATGGCACATGCCATATTAATAATTACAACCCTTGTAAAAGAATAATAAAAACCTGCAAATCATATTGGTCACAAGGCCATACCATGCACCATACAAAGCACACCATGCAAAACATATCATGTTATCATATAGCACATCATATTGCATTAAAGAAAATATGTAATAATAGCGTGTTGTTTAAAACTAATTAATTTAATGCTCTGATTAGGTAGTCTGGGGTTCCTAAAATTTGGAGATACAATAAAGTTTTCCTAAAATTTGATTTTTTTGATCTCATCAATAAATTTAAGGCTTACATCCGCACCACCATAAACAGCAATTGATAAATCCTTATTGATATATGAATTCAGTTCATGTATTAATCTAATTAGACAACACCGAAATCATATATCATGTTATTAACACTTAATTGCAATATCCCATTCGGATTCTTAATCATATTAACGAATCCTTACAGGAAAGATTCATCAATTAACACCTTAGAAAACCTATTATCTATGTCGTTCGCGCAAAACTAATATCATATATATACAAGAACGCAAACCATGCCAAGATCATATACATCTCATACATACAACAAACATGGTAGTTTCGATTCTTATGAAAACGCAGTGGCTCTGATACCACTGTAGGGTTACGGAAGGAAAATCCCAATCTCATTGGAATAAAATGGCAACGGAAACAAAATAAATTTATTCCATAACCCCCACCAAGAATCACATGTTTCATAAAACCGAAAGAAGGATAAACAAAATTATTACCTTTTGTTGATCAGTATGTAATCCGTCTGTTTTGTGTTGGGTTTGCTCGGATCTTCAAAGGTGCTGCCTTTCAGAAAGACGACCAAGTATCCACACACGAACGGACACCAAAATAGTTTTGAATGCTAGTTCAACAAGTCCATTTTTCATAAAATGAACCATAGTTTCCAACTCTACTGTCTATTTAAGGCAAAAGACACGACCCTTCAAATGCCCCAATAGATGCGACCTTTCGAATGCCCAATCGGACATGACCTTTCAAATGCCCAATGGACTTTAAAACGTATATATCATATATATACAAGTCTATTAGGGGTTTCTGGTTAACTAGGATTTTAATCAATATTTATTTAAAACTTTTTAAATAATGACAATTTAAATCCTTTCCTTACCAAATAAGGAATTTATATTTTTAACCAAAATCTTTATGAATTATTTTCTTATCCAATAAAAAATATAACAAATTAATTACTTGTCATAATTTAAATTACAAATTTAAATTTTTTCAAAATTAAACTCGAATCTAAATGACAACTAATTATATTTGTAATTTAAAATAATCTCATCATTTTAAATTACTATAGAGAGTAACAAACCGTAACCATTATTGTCCGTTCTTAGTGTGCAACCCTATAGGTTCAATTAACGTTGGCAGTAGGCCTAAATCACATTTTGATCCTACAAGTCATAAGCGGCCTCTAGAAAGACATTATGACTACCCAAGTTAAATGAAAAGCTCATGTTCTGAGACAACCTTAAAGTAGCTATTGACATAATCCTTTTGTCACATGATATCTTGATAGAATATAAGGCATGGATAAACTCAACCTTATATCGCTCTATCTTTAATTTCTCGAAAACCAATTAGACTAACTAGACAAATGATATTGATCTCCATCAATTCATTTGAGCATGGCCATGCATTCTCAGTCTCAATCATCGAGGGGCCCAGAGATATCTCTCTTATAATAAGAGGACAAATTCCATCTTAATCACTCATATCTCACTACATGATTCTTATTGTGTTCAAGCATAATTTTTATAATCATCCGGTTAAAGACAACGTTTGATTATGTCAAAACATAATATTCCTCATGTTGAGAACTATAGCAATCTCAGGTCTAAGGATTTAATGACACAACTACTAGAGATTAACTTATGACTTTAATCCTTGTATTAATCTCAAGGCGGGTCTTGTCCAATATTTGTTCTCAATAATACATATAAATTTGATTTGTATCTCATACACATATTCATCCCATGAATATCAATCAAATTTCATACTAATCTTAATTTATTGTTTTCCCACAACAATAACCGATTAGGGACATTTAGAATAATTCATAATATTATTCAAGGATATTATTATATAATAAACATGTAAATTATGATAATAGTAAATGCTCATAAATATTCAAAATACCATGTCCATACAATAGGCCTAGGGCACTATTACTAACAAATGGATCATCATTACTACCATCGGTGGCTGCAACTTGTGCTTCTCCGTATTGATGATAGTGGATGGGTAATTTTATTTTCCTCCCACTGCTCGTGATGGCAGTAATGTTTGATCTTCAGTAGTGGTCTTAACTTTTTATCGTTCAACAACTTTTATTGGTGTGGGGTTGATCTCATCAGCTAGTAACTCTTCCAGAACTACTTTACTTCTAGGTTTGAAGTCTGTCATATAGTTGTAATCGAGAAACATAGCATTTGTCGACACAAATACTTTGTTATCCTGAGCATTATAAAATAGACCTCCTCTCGCTCTCTTGGGGTACCCTACAAATATGCATACGTTCGAATGAGGTTCTATCTTCCCAGTCTTTCCCTTTAGCACATGGGCTAGACACCCCCATATACCGATGTGTCTCAAACTAGGTTTGCACCATTGCATAACTCTAAGGGAGTCTTAGGGATTAACTTAGATGGAACTAAGTTTAGAATGTATATAGCTGTTTATAGTGCATATCCCTAAAATGAGGTAGGTAAAGAAAAATAGCTTGACATTGATCATTCTTTTAAATTTGTATGACTGCATCGAGGAACTTCTTCGCTTGCCTCGCAGCCAACAAGCGTTCCACCATCCACACCAAAAGAAATGGTTGGAAGATGAATTGGATGAGTCTATCAAGGTGTTGGACTTGTGCAGCACCTTGAGAGAAAAGCTAGTCACAATGAAAGAGCATGTTTAGGGCCTTCAGCTGGCCCTTCGAAGGAGAGACTCAACAAGTATGGAGAGCAAGTTGCACAACTTTATACGCTTTGGAAAGATGGCACAAAAGGATGTCGATCATTGCTTCAGATCATTGAAACAAATGCATAACAAATCTCTATCTTGTTCTGCTGTTGATAAGGATTCTGTTTCATCAATGGCACCACAGTTGTTGATGGGAGCGAGAGAGATTGCCATCTTTCTCCTCAAAAACATATTGCTCTTCTTTTCCATGTCAAGGCCAAAAACAAAGGCTAGCAAGTGGTCTTTTGTTTCAAAAGCACTGCAGAAGAGGAAGGTGGCATGTGAGAATGGAGAATTTTCATGGTATGTTTCATATGACTGCATTTTCTGCAAAGATGCTGATGATGAGAAGGTACTGAAGGCACAAGATCAACTGGAGATGCTAAAGGATAAGGTGGAAGCTCTCGAGACTGAATTGGAATACCTCTACAGGGGCTAATACAAAACAGAGTTTCTCTTCTTAACATCCTAAGTCTTTAGCGATCTCATCAGCCCTTGTACCTATACAAACTCCATCACTAGCTTCCACATTTTTTAGGACTGGCTTTGGCTTTTTCTTACATTTTGTTATGTACATGAATTGAAATCTGAAAAGAGATTATACGTCCTTTTTTAGGGATTTTTTTTAAACTATAGTTTCTTAGCTTCACAATATGGATGTGGAAGATCAAACTATATTCTATCAAGTGAAATGGTTACTAATGCCCCGTAGAGGATTTTTGATTCCTAGTCTATGCTAGCTTCACTTGTCCGGATATGAAACTTTCTTATTTCTTTACCTCTTCGCATCAGTTTCCCATGGTTGGTCACACGAAATCAATAAAGTTTATATACAATTACAATAAGCATAACCATCTACAGCCTAGATGATTGGCTTTGGGATACATTTCCCAACATCTCCCACTTGGACTAAAGCCAATTGGAACAGAATCTAATTCCCATTTTTCATTTACAATCATTGAACTCTTGGATTCCAATGGCTTTAGTGAATGGGTCGGCTAGGTTCTCCTTTCCATTGATCTTCTAAAGGTCGATGTTATCTCGCTCCACGATTTCTCGCACAAGGTGATAGCGGCACAGAATATGTTGGTGCGTTGATGGACTTTGGCTCTTTGACTTGAGCAATTGTTCTAGTGTTGTCACAGTACACCAAAATGGGACCATCCAGAGAAGGTGTCACTCCAGTTCACCTAGAAACTTTCGCAACCATACAGCTTCCTTTGTTACATTCGATGCCGAAATATATTTTGTCGAGTCCGCCATAGTCTGCTACTTAGAACATTTTTAGCAAATTGCTCCTCCATTTAGGGTAAAGATAAACCTTGACACACTCTTGCTGTCATCCCTATCTGACTGAAAACTGGAGTCAGTATATCCACAAGTTTTAAGTCAGGTTCTTCATAAATTAGCCATTGGTCTTTAGTATTCATAAATACTTAAGGATAGTCTTCACTACTTTTCAATGAGCTTCACCTGGGTCAGACTGGTATCTGCCACTACCCCTAGTGAAATCTTACTCATATGCTCTCTTATCAGGAGTTGTTGTACAATCCTTTTTGGAGAGAGAAATTCCATGGCCCATCGAAAGATAGCTTTTCTTGGAATTCTCCATGCTAAACCATTTCAGTACAGTGTCTATGTACATAGATTGGGATAATCTCAAAAGCCTTCTAGATCTATCTCTATAGATTTTCATACCAAGTATATATAAGAGGCTTCACCCAAGTCCTTCATATAGAACTGAGATGACAACCATACCTTTATTCCCTGTAGTACTGGAATGTTATTCCCGATTAAGAGAATGTCATTTACATACAACACAAGGAATACAACCACGAACCATTAGCCCATTTATAAATGCAAGGTTCTTCTATGTTCCTAACGAAACCATACATCTTGATACATTTATCAAAACACATGTTCCAACTTCGAGATGCCTGCTTCATTCCATAGATAAATCTTTGAAGCTTGCACACTTTTGACTCATCTATGGATAAGAACCCTTCAGGTTATATCATATACACCTCCTCTTCCAGCTCACCATTAAGGAAAGCTATTTGGACATCTATTGCTAAATTTCATAATCAAAGTGTGATGCTAAATCAAGCATAATCTGAATGGATTTAAGCATTATCATAGGAGAAAATGTTTCATCATAGCCTATATCACAACGTTGACGATACCCCTTGGCAACTAGACAGGCTTTATGTCTCTACCTGCCCATCTACACCTCTTTTCCTTTTGAAAATCCATTTGCACCCAATGAATTTTATTCCCTCAGGTGGATCAACCAATGCCCATATATTATTATTTTCATGGATTCCATTTCGGATTTCATGGCTTCTATCCATTTCTTAGAGTCAGATCTCTGCATTGCATCCATATAGGTGATCGAATCCTCACTGTTCTCATCGAGTTCAATAGGATCGCCATCCTAGATCAAGAAACTGTAGTATCTATCCAGTTAACGTGGCACCCTACCAAATCTTCTTAATGATTCCTGCATGGGCTTTGGGTTTGATCTAGTCAAAATCATTTCTATATCATCTCTTAAGTATGTCAGTTTTTCTACGTGTTAAACTTCACTAAGTTCAACCTTAGTGGCTCTAGTTCCTTCACCAAGGAACTCCTTTTCTAAAAAGATAGCCCTAAGACTGAGGAACAACTTTTGTTTTTCAGAAAAGTAAAAGTAGTACCCCTTAGACTCTTTTGGATACCCAACAAATAGCACCGGTTAGACCTAGGTCCAAGCTTATCCATATCCAAACGTTTAACATAAACTGGGCAGCCCTAGACCCGAAGGTGTGAGAGTATCGGCTTACGCCTAGTCCATATCTCATATGGCATTTTGTTAACGGACTTACTTGAAACTCTATTTAAAAGGTAACATGCTGATTCTAGAGCATACCCCAAAAGGAGATCGGCAATGAAGCAAAGCCCGTCATGAATTGAACCATGTCTAACAGGGTTCGATTTCTCCTTTCAGACACTCATTTAATTGAGGTGTTCCTGGAGGTGCCCATTAAAGAGAATCCATTCTCCTCAAGATATGTCAGAAACTCACTGGAAAGATATTCACCACCTCGATTTGATCGAAGAAGGCATTTGGTAGCAGGTAATCTATCCAGATTTAGTAATTTAAAAGGGCCCCATCGGATAATCATGTTTGGTACGTATTTTGAATGACAATCTATCCTGCCGTGGTAATCTGGATTACCACTTTAGTGGTAATCCAGATTATCTCAGGAGAGGTGGTTATCCACATTACCAGTTATGTTCTAATCTAATAAAATTTTCTTTTGATAAAATTGCCCCTTTGTAAAAATAAAATTATCCCTTCCTCCAAACAAAATTATTTTCTTCTTTTTCTCTCTTTTCTCCTGTCTCGCTACCGTTATCTCTTTTCTCATATCTAAACAAAATAAACCATCATATTATTCATCCATAGAAAAAATATCGAATAGAAAAAAATTAAAACAAAAAAATATAGTTATAAGAAAACTCTAATTAAAAAATAAAAAAAAAAAATTTAATTACTATTTTTTGAAAATAAATTTTAAAAATTAATTAAAACTTTAAAAATTAAAAAATTAAATAATAAATTAATTAAAAATTAAATTAATTAAAAAATAAAATATTTTAAAAATTAAATTAATTTTAAAAATTATTTTTTTTTTTTTAATTTTATTTTTTAAAATATTAATTAATTAAATTAATTAAATTTTTAATTTAAAAAATAATTATTTTTTTTATTATTTTATTTTTTAAATTAATTTTTTTAAAGTTAATTTTTTAATTTTATTTTTTAAATCTTAATTAAATTAATTAATTAATTATTTATTTATTTTTTTAAAAAATTAATTAATTTATTTAAATTATTTAATATTTAATAAAATAAAAAATTAATATATCAATTATTCTATTAATCTTAATTAATTTTATATAACAAATATTAAAAAATAAATTATTTTTAAATATAATAAATAAATTATGATAATTGAAAGTTTAAGAATCAAAAAAAATTGAATAAATGTTTAAAGATTAAAAAATATATTTTAATCTTAAAAAATAAATCTAGTATCTTCTACTTATATATAATACTTTGATTTAGGGGTATTTTAAATTTTTAATAGATTTGATTTAGTATATGAATTTGATTTAGGGTATTTTGGGAATTTGATGTTATATGACTGGTAATCTGTTTGTCATACCAAACACAGTAATCAATATTATTGTAACATTACTTGTATACCAAATACAGTAATCAATTACTGGTAACACCAAACGCAACCAAAGGGTTTTGATAAACTTTTTAGTTTATTTTTCTACTTCATTATGATAACGTTTGAACATTTCAAACGATTCAGACTTATGTATCATTAAGAATATATAGCCATACCTCGAAAGATCGTCTGTAAACGTAATAAAATAATTATACCCAACCCTGGCATTGATATTCATAGGTCCACATACATCGATATGTACTAGATTTAGAATTTCATTGGTCCATTTACCTTTTCTACCAAAAGATTATAACTTGTCATTTTATCCAGAAGACAAGATTCACAAGTTGGTAATGATTCAAAATCAAACATCAAGCATACCTTCTTGTCTCAACATGTTTATCCTGTTCTTATTAATATGACCTAACCGGCAGTGCCAAAGGTAAGCATTGTTCGCGTAAAATAATCTGCAAGCGCACAAATCGTAACAAGTAGTAAAGTATTTTTAGAAAACCGAATGTCGATCGTAACAAGTAGTAAAGTATTTTTAGAAAACCGAATGTCAATCCACAGAGATTAATTATATTATTGAATACCAAAAGTCACTAAATTAATTACTATTTGGAAAATCAAATATAAACGAAATGTTCTACTATCTAAATTAAATAAACTACTTAATCTAAAAATTAACAAAGTGTAAAAATCTAAACATGTAAAAATATGATAAGAATGGATCTAGAGCGATTGATTTCACCTAACAATCCTACATAATTTATTCTTCTTAATTATTAAATTCTAATAATCTTATGTTGATGATTAAAATTTTTTAAATTATTTAATATCTTCTCTCGAATGATATGAAAAATATCTCCAACTAACAATCCATATCTTTATGTAAATTTAATTAATTGAAGACTCATAATGTACTTTGAATTTCTAAAAAAATTATATTAATCGCAGTAAAGCATCTTTACTTTCACTCAACTAATGGTGCTTAATTCTAGAACTAAAATTACAAATCACCTCTCGGTCTCATTGTAATTCAATTGATCAAACAAAATAATAAGAATTAAATACTCAATCATGGAAATATTAAAAATAAAATAACTCATAAAGTAAATTATATGTTCATTGCTAGATTACATCAATGCTCTAGAAAAGAAAATTTAGCTTATAATAAAAGTGAAAAGAAAACAAATGAAACTTATGTTTTTCATTGGAATGATTGATGAACATGCAGCTCTCGCCTCTGTTCTTTAGATCCTTTGAAAAACTCTAAAAGTCTCCTCTGGTTTAAGACCCGTTGCCTTCCTTTTCTAGGTGGAAAAACCATTGCTGGATGAATACGGCGTCTTCCAGGCTGGGTGCCAACTTGTTCCCATGTTGATTCCACTGGAGATCTGCGTTAGAGTCCCTCCAAGTGCACCTCCTTATTTTGGCCGTTAGATGGCTGATTGAATGGCTCCAATGCACCGCCTATAGATGGATAAGGATAAGATTTAGCCCAAGTAACCGCCAGCCAACTCATCAACGAATCTTCATGAAAAGCCTAAGTGTCCTCTCCTCTTGGCCGAAAACTCCTCCAAATGCTACTTGCTGGTTCTATTTTATTCCCTTTCAAAATAAAATAAAAATAAATAAATTTAACTCAAAATAAATGAAAAAATAATTAATATTGTTGTGAAAGTATCTGAATTAAATGGTCGGATTTACGCTTATCAAATACCCCCAAACTTACACTTTGCTAGTCATTGAGCAAAGAAAATAAAATAAGAATTCCAAAACAAAAGATTAATTGTTCAAATAGAGCCTTAAAGATTTAACACATGCCATGATTTAAAGAAATTGTTCTACGCAACTCAAGTACAAATGTTAATACAAAATTTGATCTCACCTCATATTCAATTCTTTCACTCATGAGCATGCATCATTCTCACTTCATTACTTACTTCCCGGATAGTTTTATGCAAACATGTAAATGTAATGGATCTCTAAGAAGTGTATGTATCTACTACATAGGCTCGCTCTTTAAATTAACTCTCCACTAATGTAGATAAAAGATAGCACCAAGGATCAATAGGTCTTTATAAGCTTGTAATGTAAGGCTAGGGTGAGGGTTACAAAGAAAGGGTAAGATGTATCAAAGTATAAAACTTAAATCAATACACCCATGGCATAAAGAGCATAGTCACTCTCACTCATAGTGGCTCATACATAGCTTTCAATAACCACCCTTTTTCTTTTGCTTTTGACTTTTTCTCTTTTTTTCTTTTCTTTTTTCTTTTTATTCACAGAGTTGACTATATTTACTTATTCTTCCAAACTTGTTGACTTCACACTTTAACACCCTCAAACTTATCTTGCTGTGCATGGGGTGTGTTAGAACTTTTCCATACTCTTATCTCTCACAAATTTATTTTAAGCTCTTATAACCATGAGGTAAGTATCAATTAAGTTTCATTGAAAGGTAAAGATATATGTATAAGTTCAATAAGATAGGAATTATATGGGTTAAACAAGAAAAATTTTAAAGGCCAAAATGTAAATTTTAAAGGCTCAAATGGGTGACTAGAGATATAATGATAAAAGGGTTAGGCTTTTAGGCTCAATCAATCCACAGATGACCTATGTCCTCTCCTTGGTAAAACTTTACCTAGGATTTTGCCTCAAGTAATTCTCAAGCAAGTTCTAGAGTAATTGATACCATAAACATTTACAAAGTCTTCATAAAATGTCTCTAGGCATGCAAACAATTAATGATCGTGATACACATCTAATGAAGAAAGAGAAATCATATTAAGTAAAATAATTTAATTATTAACTAATCAACTCAATCACTTAGATTTCTTTCTAAAAATCACAACTTGTTTCAACCATGCTCATCATTGGCTCTATAAAAACAAATAAACAAACTAGATAACTTTTTTTAACAACCTAAATATAATTAAGATAGACCTATTATGCAACCCAACAATCAAAAATTAAACTCTCCTAAAATTTAAACTCTCCTCTCCCAAACTTAAATCTTGCATTGTCCTCAATGGAAGAGAAAGAAAAGAGAATTAAAAGCAATAATAAAGCAATAAAGTAAAGTGATACTCCCCTAGTATCAATAAATGTCATCTTGAAGTGTACCACGAGAATAGACTCTTCCTTCAATATTTGTTATTGTCAAGGTTGATGGAGACTTTTTGCTTATAAAAATCCCCATCGATGTATGGTTTAAGGCGCTGCCCATTCACTTTAAATATTTTCTTGGTCTCATATTGTACTTCAACTACTCCATAAGGATAGACTTTAGTTATAACAAACGGTCCTAACCATCAAGAGCACAACTTTCTTGGAAAAAGTCGAAGTCTTGAGTTAAACAATAGAACTTTTGCCCAACTTTGAATTCCCTACTTAAAATATGCTTATCATGCTATCTCTTAGTTTTATCTTTGTAAATTCGAGCATTCTCATAAGCATCATTGCGAAACTCATCCATCTCATTGATTTGCATTATTCTCTTCTCGTCAGCTGCTTGTAGATCAAAGTTAAGTATCATTGTCGTCTAATAAGCCCTGTGTTTTGGCTTCACTGGTAGATGACATGCTTTTCTATAAACAAGCTGATATGGTGACATCCCAATCGATGTTTTGAAGATAGTTCTATAGGCCCATAAAGCATCATCTAACTTTTTCACCCAGTCTGTATGAGAGATATTCACTGTCTTTTCCAATATATGCTTTAACTCTCGATTAGATACCTTGACTTATCCGCTCGTTTGAGGATGGTATGGTGTCGCCACGTGATGTATAACTCCATACTTAGTCAGTAGTGCTTCAAATTGGTGATTGCAAAAATGCTTACCACCATCACTGATTATTGCCTGTGGAGTGCCGAATCGGAAGAATATATTCTTTCGTAGAAAATTCACTGCAACTCTCGCATCATTAGTTGGTAAGGCTACTGCTTCCATCCATTTGGAGACATAATCTACAGCCATCAAAATAAATTTGTTAGAATATGATGATGGAAAAGGACCTATGAAATCTATACCCCAAACATTAAATAATTCAATAACTAAAATATTGTTTAAAGGCATCTCATGTTTTCTAGAAATATTTTTAACTCTTTGACAATGATCACATAAATTAACAAATGTAAATGCATCTTTAAAAATAGATGGCCAATAAAATCCGGATTGTAAAATTTTTGCCGCTGTTTTTGCACTACCAAAGTGGCCACCAACTTTCAATGAGTGACAATGTCTGAGTATGTTCTCCATCTCCTCCTCAGGCATGCATCTTCTAATTATTTGGTTTGTACAGTGTTGGTATAAAAAAGGTTCTTTCCAAAAATAATATTTCAAGTTAGAGAAGAACTTCTTCTTTGTTGATGTGTCATTTGGAAGGTAAAATTCGCGACACCAAGTAGTTAACTATATTGGTGTACCATCGAACAACTTGTATAGCTATCAAATGCTCATTTGGAAATGCTTCATTTATTTTCAATTGCTGCTCATCATCCGTACCTAAAAGTTCCATCCGAGATAGGTGATTTGTCACCAAATTTTTAGTACCCTTCTTATCCTTAATTTCTAAATTAATTTCTTGTAGAAGTAAAATCCATTGAAGCAATCTTGGTTTAGCATCGATAGCATCCTTCTTTGCAAGCAAAATTCGATTTTGTAACATATGCTCCGATCAGAATTTATGTTTGCTAGGCATGCTAATATTAATTTTGCTAGAAGCATTCATCTGCTCGCTATATAATAGACCTCCCGTTCACTCCCATCCGCAAGCCTCCTGACTCCATCTTCATCTTCCTTCTCTCGTTGTGGTTCTCTTCTAACTCCCCAACGACATCTCCATCTATAGGAGGCTTAGGTCTAATGGGCAAAGAAGAGCTCGCTTTCAAAGAAATTGCCCAATAGAAGATGTGTGCTTCTGGGTCCGTGTCTGCAGCGGCTCCACCATGCAAGCATGTCGGTACCAATTTGAGGAGAATATAAGTCGCTGAATGAAGACACTTCTTATCGGGTGTCCTCCTCATAAGGACTCCCTTAGATCTCTCTCCTCATTATGGATGGCTGGTATCGAATTTTGTAAGCTACAAATGAGTGAGCACTCCTGTATAAAATCCCACTCTGGGTGCTTAATTAGAGCCAACTTATATCAAACAAAAGTTCACATAATTTGATAATGGAAATAATAGAATTTTGGGTCATTCTGTGCATACTTGAATGTATTTACATACCAACGTGATGGACTTGTCTTACATTTTAATAAATTTGGATTTTTAAATTTTAGCAAGAAATTAACATGAAGAATTAATTATCAAATTTGTTTGCATAGCACTTCTAATACATGTAATTTTAAATCCTTTTACTTTTGACTTTTGAAAACTTAGCAAAATTATAAAAGGCTTAATCCTTATATGCCATGAATATTGTCCATGTGAACCTAAAGCAGCCGTCAATTATAATTAATACATATTGTTTACCTCCTAGCTAGCTATCCTACTAGGTTCAAATAAGTTTATGGGTAAAAGTTTGAGCACTCTAGAGGTAGATGTTGCCGCGGGGATTTATTCTTCGACTTGGGCGCGATCGGTCTTCTGATATGGGCTTTCTCCTGGGTGGACCTGCACAGAAGTCCTCACGCGAGAGGCATTGGGGGTAGCCCTCCGTGGAAAACCTTCCGACGCTGTCAAAGGGGATCCTCACGCGAGAGGCATTGGGGGTAGCCCTCCGTGAAAGACCCTCCGACGCTGTCAATGGGAATCGACGATCAACAGAAATGAAGAGAAATGAAAAGAAGGATCTCCAGGGATGACCAATCGGGAGATCTAGGGGAGCACCGATGAGCAGTGAAAGAGAGAGAGTGTGAGTGAGTGAGAGTGAGAGTGCACGTGATTGATGCAAGAAATTGAGATTTATATAAAAAGGTGGGATCCAGCTCAAGCCCAAAACGACTTTCTTCCATGCTCAAGCAATTCGATCAGATATAACTCAAAAGAAAATAATTATCATAAACGCATGCTTCTCGAGTGTTCCATCTCAGCGTTCTCTCTAATTTATGAAAATTAATTCTAGAACGGACTACGGCATGCCTTCAAGATATGCTCCGGTCAGAATTTATAGTTCTGAGTGTTGTATAGGATTTTTAGTTCTTAAGTATTGTATAGGATTTTTAGTTAAGTTTATTGTACTAGTGTTATCACATCTAATTGGTGTTTTATCAAGTGTTATACCATAATCTTCAAGTTGTCACTTAATCCAAATGATTTGAGCACAGCAACTTCCAGCTGCAACATATTTAGCTTCAGCAGTTGATATGCAACCAAATTTTGCTTTTTGCTAAACCAAGAGATTAAGTTACTTCCTAAAAATTGGCATGCACCACTTATACTCTTTCTATCCAATTTACAACCACCATAATCAAAATCAGAATATGCAATCAAATTTAATATTGAGTCTCTAGAATACCATAATCCTACATTTTTAGTTCTATTTAGATATCTAAGTATTCTTTTTACTGCAATTAAGTGAGATTCTTTAGGTTCAGATTGATATCTCGCATTCCGGACAAATTCCCACCACATGTTCATATTGAAACTGCTGCTAGAAGGGAGAGTTCAGCCCACAAACTCTGACTCCCGGCCGAAGCGAGCATCGGAGATCAACTCTCACGCAAACCCTCGCAAACCCTTCTCTGGTCTTCAGTTGAGTGGTAGAGTCAGAGTAGAGGAATTGTCCCGCCGGCAACAAAATAGCTTTCAGTATTTCATCTTCCCAGAACTCCAGCGGGAGATTTGGCAGACGCACCCACAGATCGATGCGATAGAGTCCGCCACTGGTATGAACTCCGGATGCCATCCTTCCGTGGCTATTGATTGACCATTGATCACCCACGGATGTCCCAGCACCAGCTCCTTAGCTTGAGCATCAACGAATCGGAAAATATGGCATCTGTGAGCCAGGCAACAGAGTCGATATTGCCTGGGACACCTGCTTGCCTAAACTCCCGGATGAAGGCTTCCAGAGGAACCCAACGAGCGAAGGATCTAGCCAAAATGGCCTTCTCCCCCCAACTTCCACTAGATTCCGTCAGAGCCGCAGCAGGAATTTGGATTATGTCAGGAAAATAGCTTTCCAACAACGTGACCTCCTCGAAACCCATAGAAAGTCAGAATCCACAGTCCTAGTCCAAGCCTTCCGGCCATCCTTTCCACCATCCATAGCCATTTCCGGTGAGGGCAGATCGCCGAGGACGGGGAAGTTCACCGGAGATCAAGCTGACAGGCAGCCGTAGTACAAATCTCAAAGCAGGCCGAAGGGGATCAAAGCTTGCTTTAAGAATCGGGCGTACTGTAGCAAACACTGTAGCTGACTTATCGCCAGAGCTCACAGTCAGAACGCGTGCTTTTCGAATTGTATGCATGGCTGTACGCTCGCACGAATCAACTATTACATATGCCTCATCCCATCTTTTGGCATCATCAGTCTCTCTCCGGCGTCAATCCATCAGGTTCTTTTAATCCTAACCCCTAGCTATCTACTATGATTGCAAAAATGCTTACCACCATCACTGATTATTGCCCTTGGAGTGCCGAATCGGAAGAATATATTCTTTCGTAGAAAATTCACTACAACTCTCGCATCATTAGTTGGTAAGGCTACTGCTTCCATCCATTTGGAGACATAATCTACAACCATTAAAATAAATTTGTTAGAATATGATGATGGAAAAGGACCCATGAAATCTATACCCCAAACATTAAATAATTCAATAACTATAATATTGTTTAAAGGCATCTCATGTTTTCTAGAAATATTTTTAACTCTTTGACAATGATCACATAAATTAACAAATGTAAATGCATCTTTAAAAATAGATGGCCAATAAAACCTGGATTGTAAAATTTTTGTCGCTGTTTTTGCACTACCAAAGTGGCCACCAACTTTCAATGAGTGACAATGTCTGAGTATGTTCTCCATCTCCTCCTCAGGCATGCATCTTCTAATTATTTGGTCTGTACAGTGTTGGTATAAAAAAGGTTCTTTCCAAAAGTAATATTTCAAGTCAGAGAAGAACTTCTTCTTTGTTGATGTATCATTTCGGAAGGTAAAATTCACGACACCAAGTTGTTGACTATATTGGCGTACCATCGAACAACTTTATAGCCATCAAATGCTCATCTGGGAATGCTTCATTTATTTTCAATTGCTGCTCATCATCCGTACCTGAAAGTTCCATCCAAGATAGGCGATTTGTCACCAAATTTTTAGTACCCTTCTTATCCTTAATTTCTAAATTGAATTCTTGTAGAAGCAAAATCCATCGAAGCAATCTTGGTTTAGCATCTTTCTTTGCAAGCAAGTACTTCAGAGCAGAGTGATCGGTGTGGATAATCACCTTTGAACCTATCAAGTAAGAACGAAATTTGTCAAAAGCAAAAATGACCGCTAATAATTCCTTTTCAGTAGTGGCATAATTTAGTTGAGTTTTTGTTAAGGTCCTACTTGCATAATAAATAACATAAAAATTTTTATCTTTTCTCTGCCTTAAAACAACCCCTATGGCATAGTCACTAGCATCACACATTAATTCAAATGGTAAATTCCAATCCGGTGACACAATTATAGGTGCTAAAATTAATTTTTTTTAGTGTTTCAAAAGCATGCAAGCATCCATCAGAAAATTAAAATCAAGTGTCTTTAATCAATAAATTGCAAAGAGGTTTAGTAATTTAAAAAAAATCCTTAATAAACCATCGATAGAATCCGACATGTCCCAAGAAACATCCTATGCCCTTCACATTGGCTAGTGGTGGGAGTTTTTCAATCACTTCTATTTTTGCTCTGTCAACTTCAATTTCCTTAGAGGAAATTCGATGGCCCAGCACTATCCCCTTCTTTACCATAAAGTAGCATTTTTTCAGTTTAAAACTAAATTTTTTTCCTCGCATCTCTGCAAAAATGAAGATAAGTTAGACAAACAGTTATCAAAAAATATTCAAAGACAGAGAAGTCATCCATGAAGACTTCTAAAATATTTTTCATCATGTCTAAGAAGATAGACATCATGCATCTTTGAAATGTGGCTGGCGCATTGCAAAGGCCAAAAGGCATCCGTCTATATGCAAATGTTCCATATGGACAAGTAAAAGTGGTTTTCTCTTGATCTTCAGGTACGATGGCTATTTGATTATAATCAGAGTACCCATCCAGAAAATAGTAGAAAGCATGTCCTGCAAGTCTCTCTAGCATTTGATCAATAAAAGGTAAGGAAAAATGATATATATAATTATAATATTATAATATCATATTATATAATATAATAATAAGTATATTAAAATATCATTATGTTATAATATTAAATATAAATATTTTCATATCTTAAATCCATGACCTTCAATGAAAATAGTTGCCCTTGCGTCTTAAATAGAAGTTTTGCCTAAAAGCTCCAAATTAAAGCTTTTCTCATATATCTTTTCTATTTTTGGAGGAGCCAAAAAATTGCTTTAAAAATTTTACTAAATATCTGAAAATAAATCAAAAATACTTTTGTCTCCCAAAAGTGCCCCCTTTTTTTCGGGGGTAACATCTCGAACAATAAACAATAGTAAAACATAGTTATGCATTAATTATGCCCTATGAAAAAAAAATTATTATTTTTTCCCCATATAAATGATATAACTAATGGTTTATAATGACTTTTCTCTAGTAATAAAAAAGAAACAAAATGAATAATTAATTAGACTCCAATAAAGGCTAAGCTAGTGTCCTTAGGCTTGATTTTTCTTTCTGCAAATTTTACACTTGCTCAAGATTAGGCCATAATGGTGCATTTCTCTCCTACATGGTTAGAGATCCAGATTAATGAAACCCTCCAATGTTAGAATCTTAGAATAATCCAATCCTAGTGATTATTAGATTTCAGTTGGCTTATTTGAAAACAATAATGTATCTCAAAAGGTAATTTCATAGGCTTAAATACATCAAAAGTGACCTCATCCTCTTCGACCCTCAAAACAAGTTTTCCTTGCTGGACATCAACTAAGGTTCTTTCCGTCGTAAGAAAAGGTTGACCCAATATTAAAGGGATCTCCTCGTCCTCCTCCATATCAAGGACAATGAAGTCAGCCGAAAAAATAAACTTGTCAACTTTTACTAAAACGTTCTCAATGACTCCTCTTGGGTATTTTATAGATCTGTCTGCCAATTATAGAGAGATGGTGGTTGGATTTACTTCTCCAAGACCCAATTTCCTAAAAATAGAGAGAGGCATTAGATTAATACTTGCCTCTAAGTCACATAAAGCTCTATCAAAATAAGAATTTCCTATAATGCAAGGGATAGTGAGACTTCCTGGATCTTTAAGCTTAGGTGGTAGCTTCTTTTGTAATATTGCACTACTTTCCTCTATCAGCATTACTGTTTCATGCTCCTCCAATTTTTGCTTATTTGATATAATATCCTTTAAAAATTTAGCATATTTAGGCATTTGTTCTAAAGCTTCAATGAGAGGAATATTAATATACAATTGCTTAAATATACTTAAAAATTTAGAAAACTGCTCATCCACATTATTTCTTTTTAATCTTTGCGGAAAAGAAATTGGTGGGTCATATATTGAAGGAGAATAAGTCTCAAAAGTAACTTTTCTATATTTTTTGATTTTGAAGCTCTTTCATTCTCCTTAGTCTTCTCAGCTTGCTCCACTTCTTTCATCTCTAACTTAGCTTTCTTCATCCTGGATTTCTAATTATCCATAGCTTCATCTTGTTTGGCATTTGTTACTTTTGGCTCCCCATATGTTCACCCACTTCTCAATAATATTATTTTTGCATGTTCTTTCGGATTAGTGACAGTGTTGCTTGGCAAAGTTCCTACAGTCCTCTCTATGAGCATGTTTGAGAGCTGACCGATTTGCACCTCAAGATTACAAATTGAAGCTGAGTTGT
Organism: Calamus simplicifolius; assembly: GCA_900491605.1. Lineage (NCBI taxonomy): Eukaryota > Viridiplantae > Streptophyta > Magnoliopsida > Arecales > Arecaceae > Calamus > Calamus simplicifolius. The sequence goes on along the minus strand of UESW01004954.1, from coordinate 539,621 downwards.
TTTGGATCGCCACATCTATTTTTTGCATGTACTGCATGAACATGTCCTCAAGTATTGGCTTCTTCTCTTGCTGTGAAAATTGTTGAGGTGGTTTAGCTTGCCCTTGATTATTGATCCATGAGAAGTTGGGGTGATTCCTCCATCCAGGATTGTACGTGTTCGAGTATGGATTATTTTGATGTTAAAATTTTGACACGTAATTTTATTGTCCATAACTCGATTGGACAAAAGGATTCTCCACTTAGCAGTTGACACTTGAATGATTTCCTGCACAATGATCACACACAACATTAGTTTGAATAGCATTAACATTCATTTTACCTAGTTGTTGAGACAAATTTGCCATTTGTGCCACCAATGAAGATATAGAATCAAGTTCTAAAACTCCAGCTGTCTTTCTTGGCATTGCTCTTTCTGCAGGCTATTGATAGTTGTTGGATGCTAATTTTTTAGAAGTTCATATGCTGCCTCATGAGTTCTACTCATTAAAGCTCCACTAGCTGCTGCATCACCGTAGACCTATTTGTAGCTCCTAGACAATTGTAGAATGTTTGCATTTGAAGCCATGTTGGAAGGTCATGATGATGATACCTTCGCAATAAATCTTTGTACCTCTCCCATGCTTCATATAATGATTCACCATCATATTGGATGAATGTAGTGATGTCATTCCTTAGCTTTGCTATTTTTAAAGGAGGAAAATATTTTTCTAGGAACTTTTGTGTTAACTCTTCCCAGGTAGTGATGACGCCAGGTAGCAAAGAATTCAACCAAGCTTTGGCTATATCCCTAAGTGAGAAGGAAAAAAGCCTTAGTCGAATTATATCATCTATCACTCCATTATGTTTAAAAGTATCATAAATTTCTAGAAAATTTACAATATGGATGTTAGGATCCTCTTGTGCTAACCTCTCAAACTGGATAGTCTGTTGTACCATTTGAATGATGGCTAGTTTGATCTCAAAATTATTGGCTTGTATTGCTGGCCTCCTTATGCTTGATGTAGCTCCGATGATCGAGGGCATAGCATAGTCTTGTAACGCCTTATGCTCCTGATCGACCATATTAGGTAGAGACATGTTTCTTTCTTCTTCTTTTTATCTTTCTTTTTCTTTTTCTTGAGCTGCCGTAAGGTTCTTTCAATCTCGGTATCAAAGGGTGTATGCTCTAATAACTACTTGAGCATGCATGCACAATTAGAAAAGAATAACTCAAGCCACTTGTAGCATTTTATATGCAAATTACAAATAATGGATGGGCTAATGATATGGACAGTAATATCCATTAAACAGAGAAAGACTAATTATGCCATATGAATGACAATAATTAACCATGCTACTTCACAAAAGAACTAAAATAGAAGAACAAACAATTAATGCAACTAAATTGCAAGCAGAAGAATAATTGAATAACTTGTTCCATTCAAAGTTGCTGATAGCCCTTTTCATCAAAAACTCAGAAAGAATGTTTTGAATTTCATCACTTACAATTCATCCTAAATCTTCAAAAATGAAATACTAATGTTCCCATTGTAAACCAAGATTACCACAAAATATAATCTACAAATGAACATCATACACTTGCATAGCAGTGAATTTATAAAATTGTTTCACTACCCATAATCCATGTTATGCACCATTACCCTCAGAATACCGAGACTACTATGTCATATCATCAAGAGACTCAACTAATGGCATTAAATATTTTAACTTTTTTCTTTTGTCATTCTAAAATTAGCTAAAAGAAACTACCAAACTAGCCTTAGATAAGGCCATCCTTGTCTTAGCGAAATAACCATCATTGTTAATAACATTTTTTAGGATAGCAACAAACATATAAATTTTTGTGAAGCAAAAAAAATCCCATGACATAACTAACAATCATAACATCATACACTGTAATTGACATCGCCAACATGAGAAGATATGGACGAGATTCATAGATGAACGCACACACACATAAATAAAAAAGAAAACATAAACTATTTAATATGAATAACAAAACACCAAAAGAAGAAGCATCGAAAAGCCAACCATAAAATATTTTTTCTTTTCCTATTTAAATTATGGTAGGATCTGATAAAGATTCCGTTTCTCCCACTCAAAGAAATGGATTATTCATTCAGGTTAAGAGGCAAATGAAAAAAAAAAAAAACTTTTAAACCCACGAAAAGATCAGATCACATCCAAACTAAGAGATCAGATCGCATCCAAGACCAAATCTTCTTTAGATTGATATTGAAAATGATTTCTGTATGCTTCTAACTAGGATATATATATATATATATATATATATATATATATATATATATATTTTAGAAAATAATATTTGTGGTGTGTGGCAGATTATATTCGGAAAAAAAAATTATTTCAAAATAAAACAAGTTAAAGAGTCAGGCAAAATTGTTTCAAAATAAAAAATAAGTTAAGGAGCCAGACAAAATTGTTTCAAAATAAAAAATAAGTTAAAGAGTCGGGCATAGGAGGCGGATTAAACTACTGTCCTAAAGGAGATTTGGTTTCCTTCTCGTGCAAAAAAATTGGACCATATGCTCTCCTCTAAGGTATAATCTGGAAGCCAAAAGCTCAACATTCGTTGGTGGCACGATCTCATTGATCTCAACGATCTCATTGATCTCAATAGAACGTCAATCAGCAGTCTTTAAGAAAATTAGCAAGAAGAAGAATAGAGAGTTGTTGTTACTTACATTTTTTTTTATTCTTTGAAAGACCAGGATGGTGTCCTATATATAACCTTTTCCTTTTTTTTTAAATTCCTATGGCATGTGTGTTTTTTTTGTTTTATAAAAATGAGCGTGTTTTTTTTTTATAAATGGGCGTTCGTTTGTTTTGAAAAAATAGGCGATCGTTTGTTTGTTTTTTTATAACGTCATGGGCGTTAACAATCCTCCATAAAAAAATAAAAATAAAGAATAATAAATAGAAAAAAATGTTAAATTCAATAAATTCAAATTTTTTTATAAATGAGTTATACCGCGTATAGCTCACACTGGTGGAGACTAAAGTTCAACATAATAATTAGATTTAGAATCTTAAATTCAAATTTATTATTTTTCATAATTCTTATTGATCAGTCCAACACTTTATCGATTTATCATGATTAACAAATATTTAATATTAAGTATATTCATAGCAATCGTGGTCCATATGGAAGTTTGCAAAATTCATAACTATACATCACAGGGATTATAAATATTTAACTATTAAAAAATATGATAAATTGTAGAAATGGTCAATCACTACTTTCAAACCTAAAATATAATTTATGTTAGTCAATAAATATCCAAATTCATTCCTGTTAATTTAAATTTCTTCCATTAATTTATGAATTTTATTTCACCAAACCTTAAGGTCTCCATCCACAGTCAAAATAGAAATATCCATAAAAAGGGGCTTTTGGTCCCCTTCTTGTTTGATGCTGTCCCTTCCTTCGATGACACTCACGATCAGCCAAACTTTAATCCCTCTGTTGGTTTGATTGGCCAGCGACCGGCCTCTGTATGTCCCGCACCTCTGGCCAGCTAAGATAAGGCTTAAACCTGTATGTTTAAGCCGTCGGGTGGATAAGGCTTAAACCTGCCTCACATCCCATCTTTTGGCATCATCAGTCTCTCTCCGGCGTCAATCCATCAGGTTCTTTTAATCCTAACCCCTAGCTATCTACTCTGGTAAGGAGGCAGCCATATAAGAATAGAGCATTTGGCCCTTCTAGAACTAGGACAGTTACCAACAGCCTTACACAGCTAGCCACAACTGATAAAGAAGAAACTAGTAGAAAAAGAGAAGTGATGGACAATCTTCTTTCGATAATTCTACGACGACTTCCAAAATTATACGTTAGCTTTTTATATGTTAATGATTTTAATTTTTATATTGTTTGAGGGATGTTGTTATGCTGCGTTATTTATTGAAATTTACTATTTCATATCTTCTCCTTTCTTTTCACTCCGCTACATAAGTATAATTGAAGTGCACGTGATTGATGCAAGAAATTGAGATTTATATAAAAAGGTCGGATCCAGCTCAAGCCCAAAACGACTCTCTGCCGTGCTCAAGCAATTCGATCAGATATAACTCAAAAGAAAATAATTATCATAAACGCATGCTTCTCGAGTGTTGTGTCTAATTTATGAAAAAAATTAATTATAGAACGGACTACGTCATGCCTTATCCGATTTTGTAACATATGCTCCAATCAGAATTTATGTTTGCCAGGCACGCTAATATTAATTTTGTAACGTACTTTAAATGAACGGAAATTATGGGAAGAAATTGCTGGCAGCATTTATTTGCTCTCCATATAATATAGACCCTTCCACAAGCCTCCTGACTCCATCTTCATCTTCCTTCTCTTTTCCCAGGCCCTCGTAACGACGACATCTCCATCTATAGGATGGAGCTGAGAGTCTATCTGCCTCCCCCCTTTCCTCCACCTCTCATCCTTCCCCTTATTCTCTGAGCCCTTGTATCCTCGGAGATGCAAAATCTAGCGGATGCATGTTCCTCACTTCAGTCGATGAGGCTGATGCAGAGGAACTGCTGGTGGTCCATGAAGCGATCGACTTCCTCTCCGAGCCCTTCCCTCCTCGGAGATGAAAAATCTAGCGGATGTATATTCCTCCAATTGCAGCGGAGGCTGCGAGCAACTAGAAGAGTTTGGTTGCAAACAAATTGATGTTTATGCCATAAAAGCCTCTCATCCAGCTCCTTTCAGAGGGAAATTCGGGATTCTAGTCTCCACCTCCTGTTCTCATCCAGGGGAAGATTGGGGACCTCAGATCGATCTCCTTATGATGATCTTGTATCGATTTTCATGAGATATATAAAAGAGTGAGAACTCCTGTATAAAATCCCGATCCGGGTGTTTAGAACCGGCTTGCAATATTAAACAATGGTGCGTTCATGTTGTATTTGTATTTAGAACAATCACGAGTCTTCATATCATCTAACGGTGGAAATTAATAAAATAGAATTTTGGATTATTCTGTGCATACCCGTCTTACCTTTCGATAAATTTTAATCTCCTCCTTTATTATCGTTAAATTGTTGATGATTGATATGCACGCATGAGAGATTGTGTGATGTTGGATAGAAAGAAATTTTCTATATCAGAAATTGTATTTTGAAAGCCCTTATTGGGATTGTTTAGTCCATTGAAACGGATTGTGTCTTGAACTTGATATGAGTGTTTAAGCATTGGTTCATATGCATGTTAATTTTTATATTAAATATTTTAATTATATTTTATTTTTTATATTGTTTTCAGTACGATGGTTCCACTGTATAAATATAATGAATGGCCTATGCTCGGTCTGCAAGGACTATATAGGCCTGACCCAAACTTAGAACTAATCTAAAACAAATCATTATATTTTGGGTTAATTCCAAATAAGTAGAAAATTTTGAGGCCATAAATTTTTATTTATGAAAAAAAATCTAGACTCGTTCTTGATCCATCTTGAATCCAACTCAAATGTAATAACTGGAACCAGAGTTCTCAACCATTGCTGTAATATAAATGCAAGTTTCTCGAGTATTCCATCTGAAGTGTTCTAATTATGCAAAATTATTTATCCTTCTTGTTGCCGCCGGGATCCGTCCTCCGACTCGGGCGCGGTCGATCTCCAAAGGGGGGGCGGACCTGCACAAAAGTCCTCATGCGAGAGGCGTTGGGGGTGGCCCTCCGCGGAAGATCCTCCCTCAAGTCAGTGGAGAAGAAATCAGCGATCAACCAGAAAGTGGGGAGGTGGGCCCTCCGCGGAAGATCCTCCGAGCTCAAGTCAGTGGAGAAGAAATCAGCGATCAACCAGAAAGTGGGGAGGTGGATTTCTTCGGGAGGCCTCTCTAGGGGCGGCCAATCGGGAGCTCTAGAGGTTAAGAGCACCGACGAGCTGCTGGCGAGGGCAGGAGAGTGAGAGTGGGGGTGTGAGCACGTTCTGGAAGGTTCAGAGGTTGTTGAGATATGGGGGTGGATCGAGGCCGTTGTGGGGCCGTTGGGATCCGCATCTCGTCTAGGGGCGGCCAATCGGGAGCTCTAGAGGTTAAGAGCACCGACGAGCTGCTGGCGAGGGCAGGAGAGTGAGAGTGGGGGTGTGAGCACGTTCTGGAAGGTTCAGAGGTTGTTGAGATGGGGGTGGATCGAATCAGGCCGTTGTGGGGCCGTTGGGATCCGCATCTCGTCTATTAGGGGATCGACGGCCAGGAGAGCTCCTTGATGGCTTGAGATCTGGTTGAATAGACCTGGAGTAGCTGTGATAGGTTCTAAGCCACTTCTCGATATGATTCCTTATCTAGGATTTGTTATGGTAAGTCTGGGCTCTCCCGCGTCAGGTTCCGCGGAGGTAAGTATCGGATCGTGGATTGCTTGCTGAAGCCGGGCCACGGAGGCTCGGGGAAAATGAGCTATGGAAGCTTGGGAGGACCGAGCTATGGAAGCTCGGGAAGGACGAGCTATGGAAGCTCAGGGGAGCCGAGCTATGGAAGCTGGGAAAGACGAGCTATGGAAGCTCAGGGGGCCGAGCTATGGAAGCTCGGGAAGGACGAGCTATGGAAGCTCGGGAAGGACGAGCTATGGAAGCTCAGGGAGCCGAGCTGTGGGACGAGCTATGGAAGCTCGGGAAGACGAGCTATGGAAGCTCAGGGGAGCCGAGCTGTGGAAGCTCGGGAGAGACGAGCTATGGAAACCCGGAAAGGCCGAGCTACGGGAACCCGGGGAGGCCAAGCTACGGAAGCCCAAGAAGGCCGAGCTACGGAAGCCCGGAAAGGCCAAGCTACGAAAGCCTGAGAAAGCCGAGCTACGGAAGCCCGGAAAGGCCGAGCTATGGAAGCCCAGGAGGGCCGAGCTACGGAAGCCCGGGAGGGCCGAGCTATGGAAGCCCGGAAAGGCCGAGCTACGGAAGCCCGGGAGGGCCGAGCTATGGAAGCCCGGAAAGGCCGAGCTACGGAAGCCCAGGAAGGCCGAGCTATAGAAGCCCGGGAGGGCCGAGCTACGGAAGCCCGGAAAGGCCAAGCTACGAAAGCCCGGGAAGGCCGAACTATGGAAGCCCGGGAGGGCCGAGCTATGGAAGCCCGGGGAAGACGAAGGGAGGAGGTCGGCCTTAGCCACCTCGCATGGATATTGATGCAATGATGATTTTACCCCTCAACACATGCCCTCCACTCCCTAGTTCGAAGCGTAGGTTCGGGCATAGGGAGTATAAGTCCAGGTGGCACGTTCCGGATGGGGCATTTTGGTTTAGACAGCCCGTGCAATGATGCCCTAATTAATGCGACAGGGTCATCATGCCTTCAGGGGCAAGGCTCCTCCAAGAGTGACGGTTGGGAATACGCCACGTCGCGAATCTCGATCGATCCGGCGTTTGTCGAAGCGGTTCCGAATGCCTCGGGCGAGATGCCCCATCTTCTCAAGGCGGCTTCCTTAGCGGGGAAGCAAAGCGACAGCCGCACTATATATATGCATGTTTGCATCATCCTTTCGTTTTGTCTTTGAAGAGTTTCGCCCTCCGCCCTTTGCGACACTCGCCGTTTCGCATGGTGTTTTTCTCAATCAAGATGACGATGAGTCCCGATGATGTGGTTTCAAAGATCGTCGCTGAGGATTTGGGAAGGATTCATCAGAGGTACGACATGCCCTCAGATGTCATTCTGCGGACGCCGAAGTCTGGAGATAAGGTCTCGCGAGATCTGGAGTCTGGGGTCTTCGTTTATGAAGACAGCTTGAAAGCAGGCTTCTGTTTTCCTCTCCATCCCTTGGTGAAGGAAATCATGACTCATTATAACATCTGCCCGGCGATGGTGGCCCCAAACAGTTGACGAAGCATCATCGGATTTATCTCAATGTGCCACCAAATTCAGATTGTCACCACTCTTCCCCTTTTCCGCGCCTGCTACCATCTGATACCTGGGAGGAAATCAGAGTGGCCCTACATTGGACCCCAGAGGTCCTTCAACGTTATCGTGGATAAGCCATCCTCTATAAAGGGATGGAAGAGCTGGTTTGTTATCGCAGAGGGGAACATTGGTTCCAACTTCCCTCGGAAATGGGGGAATTTTGTTAGGGATGCGGAAACACATCCAATTTTGTCAGCGCAAGAGGAGAGGGATTTGGACGTCCTTCGCAATGGCCAAGTGTTCTCGGCCAATGACCTGTTATCGGAGGGAGCCCTCTTCGCAGCCGAGCTCAGCCCCCTGGACCCGCAAGGTGAGTCCTCCCTTTTACCCTTTCTCGCTGCATGTTTTCTCGATGAATGTGTTTGGATCTGATCGTATATGTTCCATTCTTACAGCCAAGAGGTCGGCATTGTCGGGCCTCGCCAAGAGGAAGAGAGGAAAGCGCCCAGGGGAGAGCAGCGGCACGGATAGTGGTAGGCCCGAGAAGAGGGCTCATACCTCCGCAAGAAGCCCGTCGGACGCTAGAGCGGTCACGATAGGAGCACCGAGGGCGAAAGAGGATCTAGGGAGGACAGCCGTGATCCCTTGTCCTCCCGTAGTGGAAATAACGGACAGCTCGGATGAGACTCCATTGGCTCGTCCGACAGCGTCCCCTGTGAAAGAGGAGCCGGCGATAGATTCGGCGGAAGCGGCCGTTTCTGGGTGGCCTTCCACCTCCGCGGGACCATTAGCGACTCCAGCGGAGGAGCCAGGGAGAGAGGTCGCTAGTCGAGAGGTTCAGGAGGAGTCCGAGAGTAGTGACGTCGGACCGCCCTTGACGGGTCAAGAAGCAGGCCAAAACGAGGCCTCGGGGGAGCCTGTGGAGGAGATGCAGGTGGTGGTGACCGGGAAAGATGGGTCAGAGGAAGGGGCACAGCAAGGTGGAAGTCCCGCAATGGGGGCTCCTTCGAAAAAGATTTTGGGGAGGCTGGCGCTTGGGCTGGCCGAATTATATGAAGAAGTTCAAGCGAGGGCTTTGATAGAAGAGGCTGGGAGGTTGAAGGCCTCTCAGACGGAGGTCGCCCAGGTTGGTCCCTCGGGGGGGATGGTCAACCAGATTTGGTTCAGTTGAACCAGGCTTGGTTCAGATGAACCAAGCTCCAGTCTGTTGGGTTCCCGGACTACCGGGAAACCCCCGATCCAAGGCGCTGCACAGGTGAATAAATAGAGAGGAGAGGACTTCTTCCTTCACGCTGGCGCTTCATCCATCAGGTAATTCCCTGGCTTCTAGAGAGAGAGAGAGAGAGAGCATTAGAGAGAGAAAGAGACAGGGAGACAGAAAGAGCACGGGAGGCAGAGAGATAATCATCGTCGGACGAACCTTGGTTCAGGCCCGGCGGCGTGCTCGTCGCCGTGCCGGGCCTGAGCCTTGGCCGGCGACCCCGCCGGTGCCGGGGGAGGCATCCGGCGGGGTGGTGGTGGAGAGAGAAAAGAGAGAGAGGGCCAATTGGCCCTTCTCTCGCGTGGTGGCAAAAGCCAGAAGCCGCCGGTTGGTTCGGGCCTGGCGGCGTGCTCACCGCCTCGCCGGGCCCGAGCTTTGGCCTGTCACCTCCACCGGCGCCGGGTGTGCATCCGGTGGAGGTCCGGCAGGCCAAGGTGGCCGGCCGTGCCGCCGGCACAGGTACGTGCCGTTCGGACGTAAGATGGAAGATGAGAGAAATTAAGGGTGAGCGAGGGAATTTGGCAGCCGACCGCGGTGGCGGCCGGCTCTGGCCCGGCCACCGGCGGCCGGGACGCCCTCAATTTGGCCGGCGGCGGCCCTAGCCGCCGACTACGTTCCCGTCCCCTGGGATCGGGTGGCTCTGTGGTGAACCGGGCCGGCTGGGCCGGCCGGTTCAGGCCTTTTGGGCCGTGCAGCATTGGAAGTTTGGGCTGGTTTTTGGGCCCTGTAACGGGTTGGGATTAGCAAAATATTTATATGGCTAGAATCTTGGTGAATTCTAGTTTCTTGGGGTATTTTTACTTCCCCAATCGGGTGTGTATAGTGGGAGATATTCGAGCCCAAAGTAGGGCCTATGAACTAGTCTGGGTAGAAATTCTAAGGGTCATTTTATATTCGTATTCTAATAAATTAATTGTGTAAATGATCCTGTAGGTGCTCAGACATCTGACTAGCTGATATATACCTATTGGATTGCGTACTAAGGTAAGTAAGCCAGTTATCGGTATTTAATAAATTATTCATTATATGAATGTTTAAATTGTGAATTGTGACATGAAAAATTGTTATTGGCTAAATTGTAAGTATTATGAATACATGGCTGTTTATGTGCTATGCTTTCATGTGTGGATGCTATGCTTGAGAGATGCAGTTATTATGATATTGATGTGATATATTACATGCAATTGTTTAGTAAGTATAATCCACTGTTTATGCAGTATATAGTTGTTATTGATATGATGAGTGCATGTGATGTGAGGTACTGTTATGTGTCGCTGCGGTTCTCCTTTATCATGTCATACCACATACACGTCTAGAGGACGTGTTCTGCTTGTTTATGCCACCTACACGTCTAAAGGATGTGTTCTGCTTGTTTATGCCACCTACACGTCTAGAGGATGTGTTCTGCTTGTTTATGCCATCACACATCTAGAGGATGTGTTCTGCTTGGGTTCGAGATGGCATCACGCATCTAGAGGATGTGTTCTGAGTTCTATGTGGTGGCATCACACATCTAGAGGATGTGTTCTGCTTGGTTCTATGAGGTGGCATCACACATATAGAGTATGTGTTCTGGTGGATTATGACATGGCGTGACCCTGGTATCTGGACCCTTTCAGTAGGGGGATGCTTGTTGGTACACTATTGAGATATTGCAGGGCCGTGGGTCACATTTACAGTTACCATTGAAAGTATAAATAGTGGGTTTACTTACATTGCATGTTTGAGTATTTGTGGAATGTTTAAGTATGCAAATCATTTATATACTTATTGATTGTTATGCTATGATTTGACTGTATAACGTGGCTTACTTACTGAGTGTAAGCTCACAAAAATCTTACAATGTTTTTGTCAGAGCCATGAGGTTGAAGATGGATTGGTGGGGTGATGGATCTTCTATTAAATAAATCAAGACCATTATTTTGTTGTAACCCCAGTATTGCTTATGAGTAGGGCTTGATGCCCAAACTTTATTATTGTGGTGTGTAAGGGTTTGTAACCCAAAACTTTTAGTATTGAGTGATGTATTTGGCTTGATTATATATAATGGTGTTTTATGTTGAAAAATTTTGTGACGCCTTGCGTGCCCAGCACGCGGCGGGTTGTCATCCTAACCCGATATTTGGGTCTAGGGCGTGACAGCTTTAGTGGTATCAGAGCCTAGGTTATGACCCTAGGGACACAGACATATTGACATGATAACACGTAGAGAACATATGACCCTAGGGACACGAACATATTGACATGATAACTCATAAAGAACATGTTTTGATGACATTATACTTAGGGAAACCTGACACTCTAGGCAAAATACTAGGATGATATGGAGACAATTATGACTTTCAAGGAATTTCATGATTTATGCTTTGGAAGCTTGAAATTTAAAGTTTATCAAGATGTTAATTGAATTACAAATTTGATAGGAATTAAGAATGAACCATCGCAAGCCAATGATATTATGTGGGCTCCCTGGCTGGTGACCTTGACCAGTGGGGAGGCCTAGGGGCTTCTATAGGTTTTAACTCCGTTAAACTTGTTGGAAATAATTCGTAGCAATTTCAGACCTTTAAATAATATGGAAGATGAAATTTTAATTGGATATGCAATAAAAGATAGATGAATATATGGAATAAACATAGTAGTGGAAAATTGCAATTGATGACTAATATGACTATGATAACACCATTATGTTCATATTGCAATTAAGTTGATATATGGATTTTGAGGTATTAAATCTGAATTTGAATGTGGATAAAATGAATTTTATTTGTAGAACTTACATTGTTGATATTGTAAGTTTAAGATTATGAGCTAATCTGCTGGTTATAGGGATGATTAATATTAATGATATTTTGGGAATGAAATAGTTAACTACATATTTTTGATCAATTACCATTGAGTACTTTCTGAATTTGAGTCTGGATGGATAAGTATATTTTACTAAGAGAACTTTTATTATGTATATTGCATGTTCAAAACTGATTGTTAATTTGCTAGATATGGAGATGGTTGATATTGATGCTAATGAAATAGTTGACTGCATATTATATCTTGATGGACCATTTAGGAAGAATATAAAATTTTAAATTCTGAGACAATTACTGTTTAAGTTTTTGAGAGTAGTAGACTCTATTAATCTTTAGAACTGATTTTGGCTATAAATGATCAAATATTTTGATCGTAGAACATGAAAGATTTTTGCAATAATGAGAATATGATAAACTCCACTGATAAAGAATTTCATGGGGATTTTCATCTGTTAATAGATTTCTAGATAAGATATCTATTCATAGATTATCATGCATACTTATTGTACCTTTCTTCATAGTTCCTACGTAGATATCTTTCTCCAGGATGGATAAATTATCAATCATCCATATGTGGCATAATTATTGTTAAGAAAATAGGAGGGAGATGATTTTATGTTAATTATTATTAGTTATGGATTATGGTTAAGGGTACATCTATTATCACTTTCAAGTCATAGAGAGATTACTATAATTTTCAATTATGTCTTTCGGGTGGTAAGTGCATTTTCAATCTTTATTGACCTTATAGTATTGTATCCATCTGAGCTAGATTAGTGAAGTCACTTTGAGATATTTGAAGGGGTTTAAATTAGTTGGTCATGTTATGGCATGAGACATTGCATAATCTATAGATGATTTTGATAATCATTGGTAACGAAATAATCGATTCAAGAATTTGAATCATTTAAATTGCATTATTTATTGAGGATATACTGACCTATTCATGAGAAATTGATTGGTTATGGTGGTATTATTGATAATTATGAAGGAGATAAATTAATCATACTATGAATAATGATGGCACTATTATTCAAAGAAATTAAATTAGTTGATTATGATAATTTTGAAAGATATCCTAAATAATTGCATAATGTTCATTGATGTTAGCTTGAAGTATTCAAGAGTGAAACCAAGTATGTTATGATGATTAAAATAAGTGTCGTAATGATTAGTGGCACATTCAACTATTTATGACTTAAGAGAGCATTGGAAGAAAACTATCTTATATTTAATTCAAAAGAACTTGGAATTGTCTTATCGAGGAATTAACAGTAATTGATATATGGTATTAACCTTAAGAATGGATGACATAATATATATGATGGACCCTATGATATTTATGATGAATGTGTTGTGAGAGGTTAAGGTATATAAAAAAAAAGGGGGCAGGAAAGAAATACTTTTTAAGAAATTTAATTTTATTTGGTAGAAAGATTAAATTAATTTTGAAAGTTGGACATGTCATTTGGGTACTTGGGAATGAAATAAAAGTTTGCTAGTCAGTATCTTTAAATTTGTGACATTTAATTTCGAGGATGAAATTTTAGTGAGATAAAGATGTTAATATTTGTTTTTAGTTTAATGGTAAACTGCGTAAATTGAGTCTGAACCCATTTGTCTCACTCTTCTAATTTGATGATGTTTTCATAAGGCTTAGTGAATTAAGCTGAATTTCTGTCCAGCCTTCCACCCTCAAATAGATGGACAATCTGCATGAACCAATTAGCTTTTGATGATATACTGCAAGCCTGTGTGATGGATTTAGAAAGTACTTGGTATAGCTTCTTACCCTTAGTGAAATTGCTTATTTTATTGATTACCAAGCCAACATTCAAATGGATTCATTTAAATTATCTATGATATAAAGTGTGGATTCCCTTCATATTGAGATGAGGTGAGAGAGAGACAATTTTGGTTACTGAGCTGGTGTAGCAACTATGAAAAGTATCATTAATCAAAGCAGCTTCATGTAGCTCAGAGTTAATAGAAAAGTTATGTTGATGTTAAACAGAAAGATTTGAAATTTCAGGTTGAAGATCATTTGGAAATTTTACTAACTAATGACGTGATGAGATTTGTGTTTAGAGGTGAATTGAGTCCTCAATTTATTGGGCTATTTGAGATGTTGATCAAGGAATAGGAGGTGGCTTATAGCTTAGCACTGTCTTCATTACTCTTTGGGGTGTTCAATGTGTTTCATACCTTTATGACTGAGAAGGTATATTTCAAACCCCGTTATGTGTTAGAACTTGAACCAATTTAGCTTAAGAAAGAATTGACCTATGAAGATCATTTTGTGCACATTGTGGACTGCAAGGATTAAGTCCTGAGATGGTGTAGTATTCCTTATGATATGGAGTTGGGGAGGTTGCATACAACTTAGCACTGCCCCCGATCTCATTTGGTGTTCACAATGTATTCCATGTATCTATGTTGAGGAGGTATGTTTCAGACCCCAGTCATATTATAGCTTATGAGCCTTTTCAGTTGAGGAAGGATTTACCACATGAGTAACATCCTGTGCGTATCGTGGACCGCAAGGATTAGATTCTGAGGCTACTTGGGAGCTTGAGGAAGAAATTAAATGTATCCACAATTAATTGAAGGTAAATTATCCATTTAAGATTGTTGACTTTTGAGATTTATAGTATACCAATTTCGAGGCCGAAATTTTTATAAGGAGGGGAGAATGTAGTACCCGGTTCAAACGAACCAGATTTGGTTCAAATGAACCAGGCTTGGTTCAGATGAACCAAGCTCCAGTCTGTTGGGTTCCCCGGACTGACGCTTCGCTCCAGGTGAAGCGTTTAGCCTTCCGGGAAACTCCCGATCCGAGGCGCTGCACAGGTGAATAAATAGGGAGGAGAAGGACTTCTTCCTTCACGCTGGCGCTTCATCCATCAGGTAATTCCCTAGCTTCTAGAGAGAGAGAGAGAGCATGAGAGAGAGAAAGAGACAGGGAGACAGAAAGAGCACGGGAGGCAGAGAGATAATCACCGGCCGGACGAACCTTGGTTCAGGCCCGGTGGCGTGCTCATCGCCGCGCCGGGCCTGAGCCTTGGCCGGCGACCCCGCTGACGCTGGGGGAGGCGTCCGACGGGGTGGTGGTGGAGAGAGAGAAGAGAGAGAGGGCCAATTGGCCCTTCTCTCGCGCGGTGGCGGAAGCGAATCGGCTTCCGCCGGTTGGTTCGGGCCCGGCGGCGTGCTCGCCGCCTCGCTGGGCCCGAGCTTTGGCCTGTCGCCTCCACCGGCGCCGGGCGTGCGTTCGGTGGAGGTCCGGCCGGCCAAGGTGGCCGGCCGTGCCACCGGCACAGGTACGTGCCGCACGGACGTAAGATGGAAGATGAGAGAAATTAAGGGAGAGCGAGGGAATTTGGCGGCCGGCCGCGGCGGCGGCCGGCTCTGGCCCGGCCACCGGTAGCCGGGCTGCCCTCAATTTGGCTGGCGGCGGCCCTGGCCGCCGGCTATGTTCCCATCCCCTGTTCGGTGAAACAGGGGATCGGGCGGCTCTATGGTGAACCGGGCCGGCTGGGCCGGCCGATTCAGGCCTTTTGGGCCGTGCAACATTAGAAGTTTGGGCTGGTTTTTGGGCCCTGTAATGGGTTGGGATTAGCAAAATATTTATATGGCTAGAATCTTGGTGAATTCTAGTTTCTTGTGGTATTTTTACTTCCCCAATCGGGTGTGTATAGTGGGAGATATTCGAGCCCAAAGTAGGGCCTGTGAACTAGTCTGGGTAGAAATTCTAAGGGTCATTTTAATATTCGTATTCTAATAAATTAATTGTGTAAATGATCCTGTAGGTGCTCAGACATCTGACTAGCTGATATATACCTGTTGGATTGCGTACTGAGGTAAGTAAGCCAATTATCAGTATTTAATAAATTATTCATTATATGAATGTTTAAATTGTGAATTGTGACATGAAAAATTGTTATTGGCTAAATTGTAAGTATTATGAATACATGGCTGTTTATGTGCTATGATTTCATGTGTGGATGCTATGCATGAGAGATGCAGTTATTATGATATTAATGTGATATATTACATGCAATTGTTCAGTAAGTATAATCCACTGTTTATGCAGTATATAGTTGTTATTGATATGATGAGTGCATGTGATGTGAGGTACTGTTATGTGTCGCTGCGGTTCTCCTTTATCATGTCATACCACACACACGTCTAGACGACGTGTTCTGCTTGTTTATGCCACCTACACGTCTAGAGGATGTGTTCTGCTTGTTTATGCCACCTACACATCTAGAGGATGTGTTCTGCTTGTTTATGCCATCACACATCTAGAGGATGTGTTCTGCTTGGGTTCGAGATGGCATCACGCATCTAGAGGATGTCTTCTGAGTTCTATGAGGTGGCATCACACATCTAGAGGATGTGTTCTGCTTGGTTCTATGAGATGGCATCACACATATAGAGTATGTGTTCTGGTGGATTATGACATGGGTGACCCTGGTATCTGGACCCTTTCAGTAGGGGGATGCTTGTTGGTACACTATTGAGATATTGCAGGGCCATGGGTCACATTTCAGTTACCATTGAAAGTATAAACAGTGGGTTTACTTACATTGCATGTTTGAGTATTTGTGGAATGTTTAAGTATGCAAATCATTTATATACTTTTGATTGTTATGCTATGATTTGACTGTATAACGTGGCTTACTTACTGAGTGTAAGCTCACAAAAATCTTACAATATTTTTGTCAGAGCCACGAGGTTGAAGATGGATTGGTGGGGTGATGGATCTTCTATTAAATAAATCAAGACCATTATTTTGTTGTAACCCCAGTATTGTTATGAGTAGGGCTTGATGCCCAAACTTTATTATTGTGGTGTGTAAGGGTTTGTAACCCAAAACTTTTAGTATTGAGTGATGTATTTGGCTTGATTATATATAATGGTGTTTTATGTTGAAAAATTTTGTGACGCCTTGCGTGCCCAGCACGCGGCGGGTTGTCACCCTAACCCGATATTTGGGTCTGTGGCGTGACAAACTGGAACCAGAGTTCTCAACCATTGCTGTCTTTGACATCGTATTATAAATGCAAGTTTCTCGAGTGTTCCATCTGAAGTGTTCTAATTATGCAAAATTATTTATCCTTCTAATTCCATTTTACCAGAGGGATACTCTGATGGGGACCCTCTCAAGTTAGCAACCGAGGTAACAGCTGAGGAAGAGCTCGAATGAGCTCTTTTTAGAATGAGAAGAGTCCACAGAGAGGAGGAATTTCCCTCTGGGTATTGGGATAGCAAGTCTCTAAGTTTTCATCATACCTGATCATTGAGTGAATTCACCTTTTTATAGGGGGTTGACACTTGCATGACCACGTGGGATTCCGTGAAAAAGGAATGTCCACGGAGTTCTTGGGGGTTGCGTGAATCTGGGTCGATTGGTGGGTCTTATCCCATCAGAGAGGAAAAAAATGGCGATTGGTGGGCTACGTCCCATCAGCCAGTGGGGCTATCAGGTAGTTTGGTCCAGTCCCATCAGCAGCGTGGCCAGTGGGTAGTTGGATCTGGCGTTGTCAGGTGGCGCAGGTCAGAAAGGTGGCAGCCTGAACCGCCTTGACTCTCTTGAGGGCACCGAGGCTGAGCTGGGCCAACCAGGGATGGTCGGAGCCAACTCTACCGACCAGGAGGTGCCGGGGCGGGGCTGACCAGGAATGGTCGAGGCCGACTCGGCAGGCTTGGAGACGCTGGGGCCGATCGGGGCCAACCAGGAATGGTCGGGACTGAATCGACGGGCTCGGAGATGCCAGGGCGATCAGGGCCGACCAGGAATGGTCGAAGCCGACTCGGCGAGCTTGGAGATGCCGGGGCTGATCGGGACCGACTCGGTGAGCTCGAAGATGCCGGGGCTGATCGGGGCCGACTAGGCGGGCTCGGAGATGCTAGGGCCGATCGGGGCCGGCCAGGAATGGTCAGAGCCGACTCGGCGAGCTCGGAGATGATTATTGATATTTCTTATTGATGATCTAGTCCGTACACCTTAAGATGGATCACCTATGATTAGGTCCTTAGGATGACCATAAGCATATCTCCAATCTCTAGGTAGATCTTTATCATTATGAGCAGTATCAATACCATCATCCTTAGATGAATCATCATCCTTAGCTTCAGGTTTTTGATCTGAAGATACATTTAATTTTTCAATACTTCTTTCAAGCAAAGATGTATCTTCCTCATCATCAATTTTAGCCGAACTTGACGCTAAAGACTCATCAAATACTATATGAATGGATTCTTCTACAACTAAGCTTCTTTTATTAAATACTCTATATGCCTTGCTAGATGTAGAATATCCTAGGAAAATGCCTTCATCAGACTTTGCATCAAACTTACCAAGATCGTCCTTACCATTGTTATGAATAAAGCATTTACAACCAAATGCATAAAAATAACCTAAATTTGGTTTCCTATTATGCCATAGTTCATAGGGAGTCTTCTTAAGGATAGGTCTAATCAGGGCTCTATTTAGGATGTAACATGCTGTGTTTATAGCTTCCGCCCAAAAATATTTTGAAGTTGGCTTTCACATAGCATGGTACGGACCATGTCTTCTAAAGTCCTATTCTTTCTTTCTACAACCCCATTTTCTTGTGGTGTCCTAGGTGCTGAAAATTATGATGTATGCCTTTTTCAA
Source organism: Calamus simplicifolius (assembly GCA_900491605.1). Classification (NCBI taxonomy): domain Eukaryota; kingdom Viridiplantae; phylum Streptophyta; class Magnoliopsida; order Arecales; family Arecaceae; genus Calamus; species Calamus simplicifolius. The sequence continues at coordinate 521,042 of UESW01004954.1, read as the reverse complement.
AACAAAAATTTTCAACTAAGTGTTTTTCAAATTCAGTTCCATGATCACTCCTAATAGAAACTATGGTAGTGTTTTTCTCATTTATGACTTTCTTAACAAATTTCAGAAATATTAAGAAAGTCTCATCTTTGTGAGCCAAAAATATTACCCAAGTGAATCTAAAGTAATCATCTACTATCACAAGACCATATTTCTTTCCTCCTAGACTTGTGGTTCTAGTAGGTCCAAAAAGGTCCATATGTAGTAGCTCTAATGGCCTAGTAGTTGAAACAACATTCTTAGATTTGAAAGAAGTTCTTGTTTGTTTTCCAAATTGACATGCATCACAGATTTGATTATTTTCAAAATTTAAACTAGGAATACCTTTAACTAAATCCATTTTCAGTAGTTTAGAAATTAGGTGTGTACTTGCATGACCTAATCTACAGTGCCATAACCAACCAATCTCATTCATCTTAGCATTATTAAAAACTAAGCAATGATTACTTGGAGATAAATTACTTAAATCAATTAAGTACACATTTCCATAACGTTTACCAACAAGAATAATGATGTTATCAATGGGATTAGTAACAGTGCAAATAGAAGCTTCAAAGGAAACTTTGAAACCTTTATCACACAGTTGGCTAATACTTATCAAATTATGCTTAACTCCATCAACATATAAAACATTATCAATATGAGTAGATGGAGTAATTTGAATCTTACCAATACCCATGATATGGCCTTGACCATTATCACCAAAAGTAACTACTCCACCTCTTTTCGATTCAAGGGTGATGAATTGATCTTTGTCACCTGTCATATGTCTTGAGCAACCACTATCAAGGTACCACTTTCTTTTCAGTCCGATGGCTGCAAGAAACTCCTGCAAAATATTCATATCTTAACTTTAGGTACCCAAACTTTCTTGGGTCCTTCATAGTTAGATGCAATAAATATTGTTCCTTTGGAAACCCAAATCATCTTTCTTTTATCATGTGGAGTTTTACACATATAAGATTTATGTCCTTTGTTTCCACATTTAAAACATGTAATATTTGATGATTTTTCAGCATGTACAAAAATATTTTTCAAGGATTTTTCTTTTTAAGTAGATTATATCCTAATCCAGCTTTATCAAAAATAGCCTTTTGATTGTCCAGAATCATATTAAGTTTCATAGAGCTCAAAGTAAATTTATCAACTATAGGTTTAAGTCTATCAACTTTATTTTTCAAGCTTTCATTTTCTTTTATCAAAAGTTCTTTTTCTACAACATGCTTTTCATTTTCTAAGATAGATTTTGCATTTTTTTTTAGATCTTTGTTCTTTGAACTTAATTTTGCAAAATCATCCATCAATTCATAAAAAGCACTATGCAACTTATCGAAAGTAAAATCATCAAGAAAACTTGGACTTACCTCATCATTGTCGGCCATGAAGCATAGATTGGCCATTTCACTCTTTTCTTCCTCTTCGGAACTTGAGCTTTCCAAATCACTCCATATGGCCATCATTGCCTTCTTTTTGAATCTCTGGATGCCTTTCTTTAGTTGCGGGCATTCAGATTTAAAGTGTCCCAACTTCTTGCATTCAAAACAGATAACTTCTTTTTCTTTGCCCTTTTCCTCATCTTTTCTAGCAGAGGGCTTTTTCTTTTCAAACTTCTTTTTCTTCATGAATCTTTTAAACTTCCTCATGATGAGTGTCTTGTCCTCATCATCACTTTCATCTTCAGATTCATGAGGCTCTTTCATATATTCAGAAATCTTAAGAGCCATAGTCCTCTTCTTCTTTGACTCATCATCATCAATATGTTGCTTAACTTGAAGCTCATGAGTCATTAAGGATCCCAATAATTCTTCCAGGGGTAAGGTACTTAGATCCTTTGCCTCTTGTATTGTAGTTACTTTAGCTTCCCAAGTCCTAGGCAAGGAACGCAAAACCTTTCTCACAAGATCAGAATTATCATAAGATTTACCAAGACTTTTTAAACCATTAACTATATTAGTAAATCTTGTAAACATATCATAAATAGATTCACATGCATCCATTTTAAACAATTCATATTTATGAACTAGCATGTTAATCTTGGATTCCTTGACTTGATTTGTTTCCTCATGGGTAACCTCAAGTCTATCCCAGATTTTCTTAGCAGAAATGCAAATAGATATACGATTGAATTCATTTGCATCTAATGAACAGTACAAAACATTCATAGCTTTGGCATTAAGTTGTGCCAATTTTTTATCATGTTCATCCCATTCCGTTTCTGGTTTAGGAATCTTCATGCCATTAATTCTAGTAGTGGGTGTGTGTGGTCCACTGACTATAATGCTCCATAGATCATAGTCAAGTGCTTGAATGAAAATTTTCATTCTAGCATTCCAATAACCATAGTTTAAACCATTAAACAAGGGTGGTCTATTTGTAGATTGGCCTTCGGAAAAAGATGAACCAGCTTGAGTTTCCATGTGGATCTTTGACTCTTGATCGTTAAATCAAATCAAATTGGCCTTCGGAAAAAGATGAACCAGCTTGAGTTGTCATGTGGATCTTTGACTCTTGATCGTTAGATCAAATCAAATGAGCACTAGCTTTGATACCAATTGTTGGTCTAGATAGCAACCCAAGAGGGGGGTGAATTGGGTTTTTCAAAAATTAAACTCCTTTTAAAAAATAATCCCTCAGTGGAAGTGAAAACTTAGATGTATACGAATGAAAACAGAGTATGCAAGAATAGAGAGTAAGAGACAAGGAAACAATCACGGTAAACACAAGAAGTTTTATAGTGGTTTGGTGTACCTACACCTACATCCTCTCCCAAGTACCTCTTGGGTCCACACTATAATCAATCTGATTATAGTAGAGTTGTTTTGCAAGTTCACAACTCAAACTTGTTGTTTTTTGGGTGCACAACAAACCCAGCTGGTTTTCAAGGCTCACCAGCACACAACCTTACAACACAAGCAAACTGCTTGCCCAAGGCTAACAGCCTCAATGGAATCAATCCTCCTATTGACCCAGCAAACATAAATTTTTACAAGTTTAAAAGCTCCTCCAATGAGAAAATATACAATAATAGAACAATACTAAAGAGATAAGAATCAAAGCCTGATTTGCAGATCTTGGTGGCTTGCTTCTTCTCTTCTCTTGAGTGGATCTTCCTTTAGAATGCTCTTGAAGCTCCGAAGATTTAGAAAGCTAGGGCTTGCTTCTTCTTTGGGATTTCTTCAAAATAGAACAAGGAATGCTAGAAATCTCTCTTTTCTTTTAGGGAATCAGTATAATCTTTCCTTTCAAATCTTCCCTCTTTTCTCTTTTGATTTTCTAATGGATTTCACTCTTATTTTTCTGATTTTTCTCTCTTGTATTCTTGTTTTTCCTCTTCTTTTTTGGATACAATAAAACCTCTTCTTATAGATTTTTCTTAATCCATAAATAGCCAAAAGCTATCCATTTGAAATAAGTGTAAGAAGGATTAGAACTAAATATAGTAATAGCTATTGGGATTAAAAAGATAAAGATAAAGTTTAGAGACGTTCTGACAGTTCTGGAGTCGTTTCTGACAAACTGGAGTGTACTCTAACTTTTCTGGAGTCGGCTCTAAATCAAAAATCCCCAATCCGCTTGATCTGGAGTCGTCTCTGACTTTTCTGGGGTCGACACAAAAATCTTCTGGAGTCGACTCTAACAGTCCGGGAGTCGACTCTAAGTCGTGGCCAGAAAAACCATCGTTCGTCTTTTCTATTGGAGTCGTCTCTAACAGTCCAGGTGTCGACTCTAAGTCTGTGCCATTTTTCAGAGTCGACTCTGCGATTCCATGTGTCAACTCTAATGTCTGCAATCTTACCTTGACATTAGATTCGAACTAGAATTTAATTTGTCTAGTGATTTTGATTAATGGATCAAATCATAAACTGAAAAACTTAATCAAAATCATTATTAACTTCAAATGTTATACTCAAATAGTTTTGTTAATCATCAAAATCAATAATTGGATCAACACAACTGCTTGCTGAGCTTGAAGTGTGCTACCAAAGGTGTTGACACTGCCTTTGCATTCTCCATATGAAACCTCTTCAGTACCTTCTCTACATAGTCCTTCTGAGATAGCCACAGCTTTCGTTGCTTCCTATCTCTGTTGATCCTCATGCCAAGATGCTTCGCCTCTCCCAAATCCTTCATTGAGAACTTCTTTACCATCAGTTTCTTGAGCTCTTCTATCTTTCTCATACTGGAATTTGCTACAAGAATACCGTCCATATACAAGGATAAAATAATAAACTCATTTGTAATGTACCTCTGAAAGTACACATAATAATCTGATTGGCTTCTGGTGAAGTCTTTCTCTAGCATGAAACTGTCAAACTTGAGGTACCATTGCCGCGGAGCCTGTTTTAGACCATACAAACTTTTCTTCAATCTGCAGACCATGTCATCCTTTCTCCTGACCTGGAAACCTTCTGGCTGGTGCATGTACAGCTCCTCCTCCAAATCTTCATGAAGAAATGTTGTCTTCACATCTAACTGCTTTAGATGAAGATCCTCCACTGCTACCATGCTCAGAATCACCCTGATGGATGTTATCTTGACTACTGGGGAAAAGATCTCCTGGAAGTCAATTCTCTCTTTTGTGCATAACCCTTGACAACTAACCTTGCCTTGTATCTCTTGGTACCATCGACGTCATTCTTCATCTTATACACCCATTTGTTGAATAGAGCTTTCTTGCCAGCAGGTAACTTCACAAGATCCCAAGTCTTGTTTTGCTTTAAAGAGTTCATCTCCTCTTTCATAGCCAACTCCCACTTGACCTTAGCTTCATCTTACATGGCTTCAACAAAATATTCTGGCTCTCCAGAATCTGTGTACAAAACAAATCATTAGCAGAATACCTCTGTGATGGCCTGGTAACCCTTGTGGTCCTCCTCAAATGTGGGGACATCGGCTGAGGTACCGATGTATGCATGTGGCTATCTGTTCCAACCACATCTTCCTCCTCCACATCCTCAGAGTTTCCATTTTTAGTTTGTACTCGGGGAATTTCTCCATCTCTGACAGGATCGAGTTCTATAAACTCGTGTTTCTTTTCTTCCATTGCATCTTTCCTGTCTTCGTAAGTATGCTCTTCATCAAATACCTCATTCCTGCTCCGAATGATCTTATTGTTCTGAAAATCCCAGAGCTTGTAGCCATACTCATTGCCACCGTATCCAATGAAAACACACTTTGTATACTTGGAGTCTAACTTACTCCTCTTCTCTTTCTCAATCAGAGAATAAGCAATGCAGCCAAATACTTTAAGAAAAGAAAGTTTTACCTATTTTCATGTACAAACCTCCTCTGGAATCCCACCATCCAATGCACTGGATGGACTCCTATTAATCAAAAACACTACAGTGTCCAGTGCTGCCGCCCAAAAATATGTAGGTAGACCTGAGTCAAACCTCATACTCCTCTCTCTCTCAAGAATGGTCATGTTCATTCTTTCTACCAAACCATTCTGCTCTGGTGTCCCTAGGATGGTCTTGATCCTTCTGATTCCATGCTCTGTGCAGTAGACATCAAACTCTCTGCTGTAGTATTCACCACCGTTATCTATCTTGAGACACTTGACACTTGCTCCAGTCTGGCTTTCACACATGACTCTCCATCTCTTGAAGATGCTAAAAACCTCAGACTTTTCCTTCATAGCAAACACCCAGACTTTCCTGCTGAAATTATCTATAAACATGACAAAGTACTTATTGCCCGCATATGATGCCACTAGTGTTGAACCCCAGACATCTGAATGAACCAACTTCAATCTTTCAGTCTTCTTCTGAGTTCTTGCTAACTGAAAACTCACTATTTTTGCTTACCATAGATACACTCTTCACAAAACTCTAAATTCACCTTCTTTAGCCCAGGTAGAAGTTTTCTCTTGTGTAGAATATTCAAGTTCTTCTCACTAAGATGACCGAGCCTCCTATGCCATAATGTAGTCATTGTACCTGTGTCTCCTGCTGCCACTGAAACTAAACTCTCACTGTCTGCCAAGAAGTAGAGAGTGCCTGTCCGCTTCCCTTTAACAACAACCATAGATCCTTTAGTAATTTTCCACTGAGAATTATCAAAAATGGATACATAACCCTCAACATCAAGCTGACTGATAGAAATTAGGTTTTTCTTTAACTCTGGGATGTATCTGACTTGTGCAAGTCTCAATTCTCCGCCTGTCATTGGCTTCAGTACAATTGTTCCTCTACCAATAATTCGGCACTGCTGTCCATTGCCAACTGTGATATGACCAAAATCTCCTTGGACAAAATCCGAAAATAGGTATCTCTTTGAGCTGTAATGGTAAGAAGCCCCTGAGTCTACAAACCACATATTTGAGTTTGCCCCATCACCGGTTGACAGGCACACATCCTCAAAATTCTGCTCAATAGTACTCACAACATTTGCTTCCTGACCTTCTATCTTGCTCTCTGCACCTTTTTTCTTCTTCTTACCCCAACAATCCTTGCTCATGTGACCTTTCTTCCTGCAGTTCCAACACTTCATGGGAAATCTCCCTTTGGACTTTTCTCTGCTCTTGGACTGGCCTTTCTCTGACTTCTTCCTCTCCTGTGATCTTCCTCTGGTATCCACCATGAGTGCAGTACTTGTAGAAGTCCCACCCATTGCCTTTCTTCTCATCTCATCATTCAATATACAACTAACTTCATCATTGAATGTAAGGATACCTGATACCGAGTTGCTGACTATCATCACAAAATTGTCCCAACTCTTTGGCAAGGAACATAAGAAAAGAAGTGCCCTGAATGAATCATCAAAAGCAATAGAGACCGACTCCAATTGATTAATCATCGAGTTGAACTCATTCAAATGCTCCGTCACTGAACTATTCTCAGCCATCTTCAAATTAAAGAGCTTTTTCATGAGAAATATTTTGTTTGAGGTGGAAGGTTTTTCATATAGCTTTGTTAAAGCGGTCATCATATCCACGGTGATCTTTTTCTTTGCAACCACTTGAGGTGTCAACGATAATCTGATCGTGGCCAGGGCTTTTCTATCCAGAATCATCCAATCTGAGTCGCTTATTGAATCCGGCTTCTTTCCCTCTAATGAAAGGTAAAGATCCTTCTGATATAGGTAGTCCTCAATTTGCATCCTCCATCATCCGAAATTGTGACCATTGAATTTTTGATTTTGATCTTGTCTTCTACCATCTCTTTGTTGATTTGTCCGACCGTAATAATATGATAGGGAATACAATAAATATTCCTCTAATAAGATCGCTATTAGTACGACCAAGTATGCAGCTGCGATATAATCAACAAAAAAACACACATAATAATAATAGGAACCAAAATCAAAGAAAACAGTGAGAGACGAGGATTTTACGTGGTTCACCCAAACTGGACTACATCCACAGTGGCACAGGATCTGCAAAGCTTCACTAAGAGTTGAATCAGGTACAAGCCCTCAAAACACACACTCTCAGAAACTCTTATGATCTCACTAAAAGATTAAAGAACCTCCTTTTTTTCTCTCTATGCAGTTCGTCACTCCCACACGAGATTTTTGTGGCGGATGGTTGCAACTGAGATGACGCCTCAAATCCTCTTCCAAAAACTCTTTGATAATGGCCAAAACATCTTCAACTAACTCTCCAAAATCTATCCAAATCTTATCTTTGTTACTTTGGATAATAACCAAAACATCTTCAACTAACTCCCAAATCTATCCAAATCTTATGTTTGTTTCTTTTGAATAATGACTGATTTTCAACTCCTTGGTAAACTTTGATTTGAAGCTTCCTCTTGATGAAATTAAGCTCCATCCATAACAAGCTCGAGGCCGAGGGGACCTTAGAGGCCGAGGGTGGGCTCAGTCAGTTCACCGTTTGCTTACCGGATCAGCCACATCAATAAGTATAATTGAAGTGTACGTGATTGATGCAAGAAATTAAGATTTATATAAAAAGGTCGGATCCAGCTCAAGCCCAAAACGACTTTCTGCCGTGCTCAAGCAATTCGATCAGATATAACTCAAAAGAAAATAATTATCATAAACGCATGCTTCTCGAGTGTTCCATCTCAGCGTTCTCTCTAATTTATGAAAAATTAATTCTAGAACGGACTACGTCATGCCTTTAAGATATGCTCCGGTCAGAATTTATGTTTGTCAGGCATGCTAATATTAATTTTGTAACGTAACGGAAATTATCTTGGGAAGAAATTGCTGGCAGCATTTATTTGTTCTCCATAAAATAGACCCTTCCACAAGCCTCCTGACTCCACCTTCATCTTCCTTCTCTTTTCCCAGGCCCTCGTAACGACGACATCTCCATCTATAGGATGGACCTGAGAGTCTATCTGCGTCCCCCCTTTCCTCCACCTCTCGATCCTTCCTCCCCTTATTCTCTGAGCCCTTGTATCCTCGGAGATGCAAAATCTAGCGGATGCATGTTCCTCACTTCAGTCGATGAGGCTGATGCAGAGGAACTGCTGGTGGTCCATGAAGCGATCGACTTCCTCTCCGAGCCCTTCCCTCCTCGGAGATGAAAAATCTAGCGGATGTATATTCCTCCAATTGCAGCGGAGGCTGCGAGCGACTAGAAGAGTTTGGTTGCAAACAAATTGATGTTTATGCCATAAAAGCCTCTCATCCAGCTCCTTTCAGAGGGAAATTCGGGATTCTAGTCTCCACCTCCTGTTCTCATCCAGGGGAAGATTGGGGACCTCAGATCGATCTCCTTATGATGATCTTGTATCGATTTTCATGAGATAAAAGAGTGAGAACTCCTGTATAAAATCCCGATCCGGGTGTTTAGAACCGGCTTGCAATATTAAACAATGGTGCATTCATGTTGTATTTGTATTTAGAACAATCACGAGATCTTCATATCATCTAACGATGGAATTTGGATTATTCTGTGCATACCCGTCATACCTTTCGATAAATTTTAATCTCCTCCTTTATTATCGTTAAATTGTTGATGATTGATATGCACATATTGTGATGTTGGATAGAAAGAAATTTTCTATATCAGAAATTGTATTTTGAAAGCCCTTATTGGGATTGTTTAGTCCATTGAAACGGATTGTGTCTTGATCTTGATAACGTTGGTGATTACGGCATCGATGCTTGGGTGGTTGATATGAGTGTTTAGGTATTAGTTCATATGCATGTTAATTTTTATATTAAATATTTTAATTATATTTTTTTTTATATTGTTTTCAGTACGATGGTTCCGCTGTATAAAATAATGAATGCACAGATGCTCTCGTACAAGTAAATGATGCAATCCATATAGATGCCAATGCTCGGTCTGCAAGGACTAGGCCTGACCCAAACTTAGAACTAATCTAAAACAAATTGATGTTTATGCCATAAAAGCCTCTCATCCAGCTCCTTTCAGAGGGAAATTCGGGATTCTAGTCTCCACCTCCTGTTCTCATCCAGGGGAAGATTGGGGACCTCAGATCGATCTCCTTATGATGATCTTGTATCGATTTTCATGAGATAAAAGAGTGAGAACTCCTGTATAAAATCCCGATCCGGGTGTTTAGAACCGGCTTGCAATATTAAACAATGGTGCGTTCATGTTGTATTTGTATTTAGAACAATCACGAGTCTTCATATCATCTAACGGTGGACATTAATAAAATAGAATTTTGGATTATTCTGTGCATACCCGTCTTACCTTTCGATAAATTTTAATCTCCTCCTTTATTATCGTTAAATTGTTGATGATTGATATGCACATATTGTGATGTTGGATAGAAAGAAATTTTCTATATCAGAAATTGTATTTTGAAAGCCCTTATTGGGATTGTTTAGTCCATTGAAACGGATTGTGTCTTGATCTTGATAACGTTGGTGATTACGGCATCGATGCTTGGGTGGTTGATATGAGTGTTTAGGTATTAGTTCATATGCATGTTAATTTTTATATTAAATATTTTAGTTATATTTTATTTTTTATATTGTTTTCAGTACGATGGTTCCGCTGTATAAATATAATGAATGCACAGATGCTCTCGTACAAGTAAATGATGCGTAAATGATGCAATCCATATAGATGCCAATGCTCGGTCTGCAAGGACTAGGCATCCGAATATTAATTTTGTAACATGCTTTAAATGAACGGAAATTACCTCCTATCAGAATTTATGTTTGCGAGGCATCCGAATATTAATTTTGTAACGTGCTTTAAATGAATGGAAATTACCTTGAAAAAGAAGAAATTGCTGGAAGCATTCATTTGCTCGCTATATAAATATAATAAACCTCCCGTTCACTCCCATCCGCAAGCCTCCTGACTCCATCTTCATCTTCCTTCTCTCGTTGTGGTTCTCTTCTCAGGCCTTCGTAACTCCCCAACGACGTCTCCATCTATAGGATAGGATGGAGCTGAGAGTCTATCTGCCTCCCCCCTTTCCTCCACCTCCCAATCCTTCTCCTTCCTCTCTGAGCCCTTCTATCCTCGGAGATGCAAAATCTAGCGGATATATATTCCTTGCTTCAGCCGATAAGGCTGATTGGGGGAAGAGATGAGTGGGCTACGAAGCGATCTCAAGCACAGGTATTATTGATTAAGAGGAGTTCCCTTCACCTAAAATATTTGGAGGATCTGAAATATTCATCATATTTTCTGTTTTTTTTTGATTAAAAAGAAAGGTGCATGCCTTCAATTTCTTTTTTCCGTACTGATGAAACTATTTGCCTTCTATTTGCTGCATTGACAAATTTCCAGAAGATCTGCCATGAAATATGGTGTAGTACCACCAACAGCTGAGGCTTAGGTCCAATGGGCAAAGAAGAGATCGCTTTCAAAGAAATTGCTCAATAGAAGATGTGTGCTTCTGGGTCCGTGTCTGCAGCGGCTCCATCATGCAAGCATGTCTGTACCAATTTGAGGAGAATATAAGTAGCTGAATGAAGACACTTCTTATCGGGTGTCCTCCTCATAAGGACTCCCTTGGATCTCTCTCCTCATTATGGATGGCTGGTATCGAATTTTGTAAGCTACAAATGAGTGAGCACTCCTGTATAAAATCCCACTCTGGGTGCTTAATTAGAGCCAACTTATATCAAACAAAAGTTCACATAATTTGATAATGGAAATAATATAATTTTGGGTCATTCTGTGCATACTTGAATGTATTTATATACCAACATGATGGACTTGTCTTGCATTTTAATAAATTTTGGATTTTTAAATTTTAGCAAGAAATTAACATGAAGAATTAATTATCAAATTTGTTTGCATAGCACTTTTAATACATGTAATTTTAAATCCTTTTATTTTGACTTTTTAAAAACTTAGCAACATTATAAAAGGCTTAATCCTTATATGCCATGAATATTGTCCATGTGAACCAAAAGCAGCCGTCAATTATAATTAATACATAATGTTTACCTCCTAGATAGCTAGCTATCCTACTAGGTCCAAATAAGTTTATGGGTAAAAGTTCGAGCACTCTAGAGGTAGATGTTGCCGCCGGGATCTGTCCTTCGACTCGGACGGGCGCGATCGGTCTCCTGATATGGGCTTCCTCCTGGGCAAACCTACACAGAAGTCCTCATGCGAGAGGCATTGGGGGTGGCTCATGCGAGAGGCATTGGGGGTGGCCCTCCGCGAAAGACCCTCCGACGCTAATGGGGATCGACGATCAACAGAAATGAGGAGAAAGATCTTCAGGGGTGGCTCTAGGGGAGCACCGATGAGCAGTGAAGGAGCGAGAGAGTGAGAGTGAGAGAAAGTAAGCAGCAAGCCAGTAAGCCAGGGGGTATCTTGTTCGTTGAAGGATCGACGGCTGGGAGGGCTCTCTGATGGCCTGAGATCTGATGAGTGTGTAGGGTCTAGGCCATTATTGTAGATCCTAGGCCACTCCTCGATATGATCGACGGCTGGGAGGGTTCTCTGATGGCCTGAGATCTGATGAGTGCGTAGGGTCTATGCCATTATTGTAGATCCTAGGCCACTCCTCGATATGATTCTTTGTTTGGGATTCTGTTACACTAGGCCTGGGCTATCCTGCATCGGGTTCCACGGAGATGTGTGTCGGGCCATGAATTGCTCGGGGGTTACTTGGAGAACCGGGCTAGTGTCGGGCCATGAATTGCTCGGGGGTTACTTAGAGAACCGGGCTATGGGTAGCTCGGGGGGAACCGAGCTATGAAAGTTCGGGGAAGCCGAGCTATGGGTAGCTCGGGGAAGGAGCTATGGGTAGCTCGGGGAAGCCGAGCTGTGGGTAGCTCATGGAAAGCCGAGCTATGGGAAGCTCGGGGGAGGCCAACCTATGGGAAGCTCAGGGAAAGTCGAGTTATGGGAAGCTCGGGGGAGCCGAGCTATGGGAAGCTCGGAGAAGAGCCGAACTATGGGTTACTTGACCCGTTGGATCATATTAGTTAGCTCGTTCTTTATGGGCGTAATGGGGGGATGGGGCTGATCCTAGTCCCTTCGCACGGTTATCAACGCAATGGTGATTTTACCCCTCAACACATGCCCTCCACTCCCTAGTTCGAAGCGTAGGTTCGGGCGCAGGGAGTATAGGCCTGGGTGGGACAATCCAGATGAGGGGACATGTATTCGATAGCCCACGCAATGATGTCATAATTAATGCTGCGTGGCCGTTTTGCCTTTTCGAGGTGGATCCGTCATTCCTTAGGGGCGAAGGCAATATCTGGGAAAGCGCCACGTAGGAGATCTCGATTTTCATGGCGCCCGTAGTGGTGGTTCCGGATGTCTTGATTGAGATGCCTCGTCTTCACCTTGAGGCGGTTTTCCTTAGGAAAAAAAGAGTCGAGGCGGCGCCCTCCCCATTTGTAGCGCTCTCTCACTTTCCCTTAGAGAGCTTTATCTTTCTGTTTTTACAGCAATCTGTTGCTCAGCGTCTCTTGCGATTGAAGACATAGTGAGTCCGAGTGATCAGGCTTCGGAGGTGACCTTGGCAAACCTGGAGCGGATACGCCGTCTGTACAAGATCCTCCAGGATGTTACCTTGTTGCTACCGACGGCTGAGGATAGGGTAACATCCGGATTGGGAGGCGGAGCATTTTGCTACGAGAAAAGTTTGAGGGCAGGCCTTAGGTTTCCTCTTCATCCACTGGTGCGAGAGGTGATGAAGTTCTATAATATATGCTTCACCATGGTGGCTCCCAACAGTTGGCGCAACCTCATCGGGTTCATCTCGTTGTGCAACCGTGTCGGAGTGACCGCGACCCTTCCAATGTTCAGGGTGTGCTTCAATCTGGTCTCTAGGAGGGCCTTAGAGTGGCCCTACATCGGCCCCCGGAGGTCCTTCAAGATGATCTACGATAACTCGTCATCGATAAAGGAGTGGAAGTCGCGATTCTTCATAGTCGAGGGAAATATCGGCTCGAATTTCCCTTGAGTGTGGGGACAATACGCAAAGGATCCAGAAGCGCACCCAAAGTTAACCGAGTCAGAGAAAAGGGATCTGATCGTGTTGCACGACAGTCGAGCGCTTCCAGCCAGTGTCCTTCTATCGGAGGATGCTCTCTTTGCAGCCGGGTTGAGTCCCGTCGATCCTCGCGATGAGTACCACTGCTTAGTGTGGCTCCATTTTCAATTTTTTTGCGAACTAACAGGCGAATCACATTGCCCGTACAGCCGAAAGGTTGGCGCTCGCAGACTAGATGAGGGAGGAGCTGGGAAAGCACTGTAGGAGATCCGACTCCAATAGCAAACATCGGGCCGAGAAGAGGCCCGCCCCTTCAGCTCCCACCCTAGGGGGATCAGGAGAGACGGTGATGACCGGCGCTCCTCGTCGCCGTGGACCGAAGGTATCAAAGTTTCGGCGGTGCATGATCTTTCGGCGGTAGAGGAGGGTCTATCCGGAGGTGAAAGTCGGGATGTCGCAGGGGTTTCAGAGGAGGCTGCTAGAATTTTCTCCCCGCCTGTCGTCGTTCTGTCCGACAATGGTGAGGGAGAAACGCCGGTTGACTTGGGGGCCCCCGTGGGCGGGGCGGTTCGGTCTCCCTCATTGGAGGCTGGTGGCTCAGAGAGGTTACAGACGGAGGTGAGAGCGACCTCTGCTTCAATCGAGGTGGGAGAAGCGGTTACGGCTGCTGAGGTTCGGCCTGGGCCGCTGGTGGGGGAGCCGGCAGGTGACGAGAGGATGACCGAACCTGACGAACAAGCGATCGAACCTCACGGAGTGCTTTCCAGTGAAGGGCCTTGCGCCGAGGCACAGGAGGCTCCGGGGAAAGCCGAAGTTCCCGAAGAGTCTATTGTGGGCAGGGGGATTTCTGAGGAGGTAGAAGCAGAAGAGGAGGAAGAAGGAGAAGGAGGGGATGAAGGAGAATGAGGGGAGCCATCGAGCGAAAGGGATGTTCGGGCCGGGGCTCCCCTCACCAGAGTCGAAGTGCCCGAGGCTTCTCAAACGAGGGCTCTGGTGGAGGAAGCCGGCCAACCGAGGGGCTCATGGGTCGCGGGTGCCCAGGTTGGCTCCCTGAGCGCGGACTTCTCTGATGCAGTCTGCGTTCCAAGGGGGAGAGAGTTCCTTGACATGAGAGAGTTATCCGGAGGACCTTGTTGAGATGGCCTTTAGGTATACCGGGGCACCGAATGAGGCTTTTCTTCTCCCCGAGATTGACGATCTTGCTCTCACGAGGATCGCTACAGATTGCGCATCTCGGGTAGGTTGTCGCGCTGAAGTAGGGTCTTTAGTCAGCTAGTTCGACTGTATTCTTTATGTGTGCAATCCTTTTTTGCATAATGCCCTAATCATGAGGGCGCTGAAATGGCGCTTGCATCTGGCCGTTGGAGCTTGGTCCCGGGCCCGCCAAGAGGTCGATCACCTCATGGAGAGGGTGGATTCTACTGATAAACTTTCCCAAGCCCTGGTGGTCCTTCGAAGGGAGCTCGAGGAGGCTTGCAGGATTCTGGCAGTTGAGACGGAAAGAGCCTCTCAACTCGCTACACAGATCAGTGAGCTCCAAGGCTTCCGTGAGCAATCCGAGAAGGCTAGTCTGGAGCTTTCTCAGGCCAAGGTGGAGCACGAGAGCAAGGTCAATTTTATGCAACAGTTCTTTGATAAGAGGTGGGACCAGTTGAAAGCCAGCCATGCTGAAGATAAGGGCAACTGGAGAAAAAGGCTTGAGGAGGAAGAGCATAGGTGCCGATGGAAGCAGGACCACCTCACCCGCCTGAATAAAGAGCTTGCCGACACAAAGGATCAGCTGAAGTGGTCGGATGAATGAGCTGCTCGACTCTCTGACGAGCTCGACTATGCTCGTCAAGAAATTGGAGACACCCAGTCCCAGGTGGACGAACTAAAAGAGAGCCTTCGGCAAAACCAATCGGCTAAGTCTAGAGCCCTCAATAGGGTCCAAGTGCTGGAGGGTGAGCCAGCCCGGCGGGATGAGCAGGTAGGGCACTATTTGTTTTACCCATTTTGGTCTTTTGGATTCCGCTTTACTTGGATTTTTGTCTGCAGTTGAACAGGATGAGCCAGGAGTTTCAGGGGCGGTTGGCGGCATTCAGAGAGGAGGCGGCCTCGAGGCACCGAAAGATCTCCGAATTGGAGAAACAATTAGCCGAGGCAAACACGCGGGCCTCTTTAGTGGTGGAGGAGTACAAGAACTCTACCGAGTTTGCCGATGAACACAGGGCGGCCTGCGTCGATGCATTCCAGCTCGGCGAAGAGGAGGCACGGGCTAAGATCGCCCAGACTTATCCTGACCTAGAGCTGTCTTGCTTGGAAGCCGAGTATTATGAGGCACGCACCCCAGGGGCCGAGGAAGACAAATATGGAGAGATTTCTGATGTCGATCTTGAAGCTGTTCTGGGAGTTGACGTTGCCGCCGAGGTACCCCAGTGAGACACCATCGAGAAGGGGGGTCCAAGTGATGCTCCCGCTGGCGCTGCCGTAGGAGATGCTGGGCCTGATCCCAAGTCTTGACCCTTTGGGTGCTATTTGTATTTTCTCTTTCTTTTGTTCTGTAATTTGACCGGAAATCAGTAACGGATCAGCCATTTTTCATCTGTTTGTCTTTCCTGGATGTTTTCTTGTCTCGAATTTTAGTCCTAACTATGAGTGCCACTTGGTTGGTTTCCGGGCTTGAATTTTGAAGGAATAGGGATAGCCCCCACGAAAGAGTTGAGCGACAACACAGTTTGGTACAAAAGGAGGTTGAGAGACGATTCAATTCGTCTTAGGCCGAATGACACAGTGGTTCAACTAGGTCCGAAGAATAAAATAGCTCGGCTAGGGCCGAGGGACGGAGTAGCTCGGCTAAGGCCGAGGAAAAAGGTAGCTCGGCTAAGGCCGAGGGATGGAGTAGCTCGGCTAGGGCCGAGAGGCAAAGTAGCTCGGCTAGGGCCGAGGGACAAAGTAGCTCGGCTAAGGCCGAGGGACAAGGTAGTTTGACTAGGGTCGAGGGACGGAGTAGCTCGGCTAAGGCCGAGGAAAAAGGTAGCTTGGCTAGGGCCGAGGGACGGAGTAACTCGGCTAAGGCCGAGTTAGTCCACCTTACCAGTGGCCAGACTGTGGTCGTGCCTTCGATGAAAAGAGGGGGGTTTGTCCCCGAGTAGGGGGTTTGTTGAACCTTCGTTGTCACCCCTTTATTCTTTCTGGTAAAGAGTGGGTTTGGCCTTTGCATCCATTTATTACCCCTATCAGCGCTTTGTCCTTTCCAAGGTAGGTCAATTTTTGTTTCACCGAAGCAGGTAGTAGGCTCTTCAGCCAGCAAAAGTTCGCCTGGCACCCTCCGACGGACCTTTGTTGTATTGGTCTTTTCGATGCGGGCTGCTTTGGCATGTGGTGTAGGTGCTTATTTGCCATTGGAGGATGTCATTTTCGCAGAGCGATCCCTCGGATACGCCAATATTTGCAAGATCGACAGACGGTTTTCTATATTTAAAGCTCGTGATCCTGGATCAGAGACAATCTTTTGGTATGCGTCATGGCTCGAGCGACGCGCTTGGTGCGCATTGTGGGGCACTGTTTTTATCTCAGGAGGCCACATGGTGGCGTGGGTTTGGTATTTCGAATCTCGGGGCTTTTTGTTCTCATAGCTGTTTCCGGTTCCTCTCCGCCTATAAAAAAGGGGAAGAGGACTGTGTTGGGCCATCCCAAAGTTTTCTTTTCTGTAAATTGTGAAGGTGCACACAATGCATGTTTCTTTGGGGCTTAGAGCGGGAGGACCAAGCTTTCTCCCTGCAAGTCATCGTCGTCCTCCGGACAGTTGGGGTGATGAATGAGCCATGGGGGGGTGGCTTGCCCTCAAGAAAGGAGCTCCGAAGATCGTATAGAGAGCGCACAGGAGGTCCGCAGAGATCGCATGGAGAGCGCACATATACGCTTCTTGTGTGACCTTTGCGGTTCACCTTTGGGGATGTACGGTAGGAAGTGTACGTGGGCTCCCCATGGCTTGCATGAATTTCTTCTCCTCCCCTGGCCTGGATCCCTGGGCTCATCCGACCGAGGAATCTTTTGCGACGTGAGGAGGGGGTGATAGTGTGTCGCCCACTGGTACATTGCCTTCCGACTTGGGCAATGGCTAGCCGTACACACTAGATTTGGGGGAGTGCCCTGGTATCATGGTCCGCGAGCTTCCTTCCTACTCGTCGGAGGGCCCTTAGGTTTGGTGGTTTGGGGCAAAAACCCATCCACCCTTTCTGATTTCTCTAATATCTCGGTTGGGATGCCGAGATTTCTCTAATATCTCGGAGGGCCCTTAGGTTTGGTGGTTTGGGCTGTGTCATCCACTCATTATCGGCTCGAGCTGACTGGTTCGTGGCTTGCCTGATTTGTTGGACCGGATGCCGAAGCATCATAGTCGCCTGAAGCTGCTTTAGAGCAGATTGCCCGAGTTATGTACCCGTTTTTATTTCATGCATTTCAATGCACTTGTAATGCCTCTCAGGCAGTTGTAATTGGTTTCGATGGTAATGAAATAAAGAAAGTTTTGTTCTTTCTCTTAGTTTCTCTCTCTTTTGTTGACCCAATTATTGATTTTGATGATTAATAAAGGAATTGAGTATATTTATTATGTTACTTATGAATTTAACAAGTGTTTTAGGGCTTAAAAATATTTGTTTAATCAAAAGGCATTTAGAAACGTATTTTGAATCAAGTGCCAAAGGTAAGTTTCAAAATTCAGAACCTGGAGTCGACACCTAGAAAGCCTGGAGCCGACCCCATGGCCAATCAAATATCTTTCTGATTTTTTGATACGGTCCAGAGCCGACACCCAGAGTTTTGGAGCCGACACCTAGAGTTTCAGAGTCGACACTTACAGTGTCTGGAGTCGACTTCGACACGGGGACAGAACGTGTGATTTTTGACTACCTTGGAGCCGACACTTACAGTCTTTTAGAGCCGACACCTGACCATGGCGAGCCGACACTTAACTTTTTCAAAGCCGACTCCTTGACGAACTCAGAACTTTTTATTTTTGGATAAACGACTTGGAGCCATCACCTGAAAAGTTGGAGCCGACTCCAACCTGTAAGAAACAGATTTTTAAAATGCCAGATCAGCTCAAACGGTAATATTTTCTTTTCACCTAACTTCTAACGAATATATTTTGTTTGGAAAAACTTTCTAGGTACATTCCAACGGCTAGTTTTCTCACCAAAAATAGATTAAAGGAAATCTATAAAAAGGGAGAGAAAGCTCGTTTGAAATATAACGAAAAAATTGGAGCTAATACAAATCAAAAATCCGAGAAGTCTTGAGCCTGAAATCAAATAGAAAAGTATCCAAGTTCAAATCCTTCCACTCCAAAAAGCTCAAAGAGAAATCCAAGGCGTTCAACTCAAAAAATTGGAGGTTTTTCAAAAGCTTTGTTTTGGTGTGATTTTCCAACTTCTCATTTGCAACATCTGTGAAGAATCAAAGCTGAGGCCTGATTCAACATCTCCAAAGAGAAGAGGAAAAAAAGAAAAGAAGAAAAGCTCAAATCCAACCTACTTCAAACAGGCTTTTCTTAAACTTGTTTATTTACTTTGAATATTTGCTCATTTGAGGAGCTATTTGTCAATATAAACAGTATTCTTTTTTTGTTTTTACTAGTTCAATCAGGGGGATTGAATTAGTGGAGGTAGTATACCTCGGGGCAAGCTAGATTAGCTTGAGTTTGGGTTTTGTACTGGTGAGCCCGAGAAAAACCAGCTGAGTTCGTTGTGCACCCGAAAAACAACAAGTTTTGAGTTATGATCTTGTAAAACAACTCGGTTGTAATCTAGTTGATTATAGTGTGGACCCAAGTGGAACTTGGGAGTGGACGTAGGTGTTGGATACACTGAACCACTATAAAGTTATTGTGTTTGTTGTGCCTTAATTGTCTCTCTTTATCTACTCGTTTGTGATTGAAATCTATTCTGCACTTAATCTCAATAGTTTTGAAAAGATTAAAATTTTTTTTAGAACTCAATTCACCCCCCCTCTTGGGTTGCCATCTGGGCCAACAATTGGCTTCAGAGCAAGTGCTCATTTAAATTTGATCCAACGATCAAGAGATAAAGATCCAAATGGCAGCTCAAGCTGGATCTTCATTTGCTGAAGGTCATTCTATAAATAGACCTCCTTTATTTAATGGTTCCAACTATTCATATTGGAAAGCAAGAATGAGAATATTCATTCAAGCTTCAGATTATGAATTATGGAGTGTCATAATTAATGGACCTAGCACACCCACACACATAATTGATGGTTCTATTGTTCCTAAGCCCGAAAGGGATTGGAATGAGAATGATAGGAAAATGGCGCAGCTCAATGCTAAAGCCATGAATGTTTTATATTGTTCATTAGATGCTAACGAATTTAATCGTATCTCTACATGTAATTCCGCAAAAGAGATATGGGATAGATTAGAGGTTACCCATGAGGGTACAAATCAAGTTAAAGAATCTAAGATAAATATTCTTGTTCATAAGTATGAATTATTTAGCATGGAACAAACTGAAAGTATAGCATGCATGTATACTAGATTCACTAACATTGTAAATGGTCTGAAAAGTCTTGGTAAGACTTATACTAATTCTGAACTTGTTCGCAAAATTCTTAGGTCACTTCCAAGATCGTGGGAAGCGAAGGTGACTACCATCCAAGAAGCCAAGGACCTTAAAACTTTACCTTTGGAGGAGCTACTTGGATCACTAATGACTCATGAGTTAACCATGAAGCAGCACATACAGGAAGAAGTTAAAAAGAAGAAGACTATAGCTCTTAAGGCTGCATAAAGTGAGGAGAGCTGCAGTGATTATGATGAGGATGATGATGAGACAGCTCTTCCTGCTAGAAAGTTTAAAAAATTCATGAGAAGAAGGAAACCCTTTTATAAAAGAAAATCTGGAATTAAGATGGAAGGAGAAAAAGAAAAAGAAAAGGAGAAGGACAAAGACAAAGAGAAAGACCCCCTAATTTGCTATGAGTATAAGAAACTGTGGCACTTTAGATATGATTGTCCTCAACTAAAGAAAGCCTACAAGAAGAAGAAGAAAGCCTATGTTGCAACCTGGAGTGACATTGATGAATCCTCTTCAGAGGAAGATCAAAAAGAAATTGCAAACATTTGCTTTATGGCGAACGACGATAACGAGGTAAGTTCTGAAAATCCTTGTGATGATTTTCCATTTGATGAATTGTT
The DNA here is from genome assembly GCA_900491605.1 of Calamus simplicifolius. NCBI lineage: Eukaryota > Viridiplantae > Streptophyta > Magnoliopsida > Arecales > Arecaceae > Calamus > Calamus simplicifolius. The sequence goes on along the minus strand of UESW01004954.1, from coordinate 500,441 downwards.
TGAAGCTTTTAATGAACTAGTTGATGATTTTAAAGCTTTGAAAAAGAAATACAAGTTTTTGAAAAACGATAATTCAATTCTCATCAAAGAAAAAGATAATTTTACTCATGAGATTGAGATGCTGAAATTTGAAAATGATAATTTGACAAAAGAGAGAGAATCAATTTTCAATGAAAATGATAGACTAAAGAAGGAAGTTGATAAATATAAGAATATTGTTGATAAATTCACATATAGTTCTGAAAAACTTAATTTATTATTGAGCAATCAAAGAGCTATATTTGATAAGGCTGGATTAGGATATAGGCCTAACATAAAACAAAAGTTTATCAAAAACTTTTTTAGAAGAGAACAAAATAAAGATGATGTTACATGTCATTACTGTAACAAGAAAGGCCACAAATCCTATGAATGTAATGCAAGAAACAGTAACAAAAATTTAAATAGTAAAGGAAAGAAAATATGGGTTCCCAAAGGAACAATCTTTTATGCTACTAACCATGAAGGACCTAAGAAGGCTTGGGTACCTAAATATAAGACTTGATCATTTTTGCAGGAGTGTCTTGCGGCCAAAAATTCAAAGCAAAAGTGGAATCTCGATAGTGGCTGCTCAAGACACATGACGGGTGACAAGGATCAATTCATCACCCTTGAAAGCAAAAGAGGAGGAGTTGTTACGTTTGGTGACAATGGCAAAGGCCAAATCATGGGGTTTGGTAATATTCAAATAACTCCCTCCATATATATTGAAAATGTCTTATATGTCAATGGTTTAAAACATAATTTAATTAGTATTAGTCAATTATGTGATAAAGGTTTTAAAGTATCATTTGAAGCATCTGTCTGCACTGTTTCTAATCCCATTGATGATAGCATTGTGTTTACTGGAAATAGAAATGGCAATGTATAATTGATTGATTTAGACAATTTGTCTACGAGTAATCATTGCTTAGTTGCTAATAATGCTAATATGAATTAGATTGGTTGGTTATGGCATCGTAGATTAGGTCATGCAAGCACACACCTAATTTCAAAATTAATTAAAATGGATTTAGTAAAAGGTCTTCCATAACTAGATTTTGAAAATGACAAAATTTGTGATGCATGTCAATTTGGAAAACAAACTAGAAACTCTTTCAAAACTAAAAATATTGTTTCCACTTCTAGGCCACTTGAACTACTTCTCACGGATCTTTTTGGACCTACTAGAACCACTAGTCTAGGAGGAAAAAATATGATCTTGTGATTGTAAATGATTATTCTAGATACACTTGGGTATTATTTTTAGCTCATAAAGATGAGACCTTTCCATTATTTTTGAAATTATTTAAGAAGGTCACAAATGAGAAAAATAACACCATAGTTCTCTTAGAAGTGATCATGGCACTGAATTTGAAAATCATTTATTTGAAAACTTTTGCATTAAAAATGGCATTCATCATAATTTTTCAGCACCTAAAACACCACAACAAAATGGAGTTGTAGAAAGAAAAATTAGAACTTTAGAAGACATGGCCCGTACCATGCTATACGAAAGCAACCTACCAAAATACTTTTGGGCGGAAGCTATAAACACGGCATGTTACATTCTTAATAGAGCTTTAATTAGGCCAATCATTAAGAAAACTCCTTATGAACTATGAAAAAATAGAAAACCAAACATAAGTTACTTTCATGCATTTGGTTGCAAATATTTCATTCATAATAATGGTAAAGATAATCTAGGAAAATTTGATGCAAAATCTGATGAAGGCATTTTCTTAGGATATTCAACATCTAGTAAAGCCTATAGAGTGTTTAACAAGAGAAACTTAATTGTAGAAGAATCTATTCATGTAATTTTTGATGAATCTTTAGCATCAAGTTCAGGAAAAATTGATGATGAGAAAAATACAAACATATTAGAAAGAGACATTGAAAAATTGAAGATAGATATATCTTCAAATCATGAACAAAAAGCTAAAGATGATGATTCTCCTAGTATTGATGTTGTTGATGCAAATCATAATGATGTAGATCTTCCTAAAGATTGGAGATATGCCTATGGTCATCCAAAAGAAATAATTTTGGTGATCCATTTCAAGGAGTAAGAACTAGATCATCAATGAGAAACATCAATAATCCTCTTGCATTTGTATTTCAAATTGAACCTAAAACTATTGAAGAGACTGAAAAAGATAATTATTGGATGTTAGCTATGCAAGAGAATTAAATCAATTTACTAGAAATAATGTTTGGACACTAGTAGATAGACCTAAAGATCATTCTGTTATAGGATCAAAATGGGTATTTAGAAATAAATTAGATGAAAATGGCATAGTAATTAGAAACAAAGCTAGATTAGTCGCAAAAGGATATAATCAAGAAGAAGGAATTGATTTTGATGAAACTTTTGCACCTGTAGCTAGATTAGAAGCAATTAGATTATTACTCGCATTTGCATATCATATGCATATCAATTTATTTCAAATGGATGTTAAAAGTGCATTTTTAAATGGATTTATAAATGAGAAAGTTTTTGTTGAACAACCACCTGGTTTTGAATATCATGAATTTTCAAATCATATTTTTAAATTGCACAAAGCACTATATGGTTTAAAACAAGCACCTAGAGCTTGGTATGAAAGATTAAGTAAATTTCTAATTGAAAATAATTTTACAAGAGGAAATGTTGATAAAACTCTATTTTTGAAAAGAAAAGACATGGATTTATTAGTAGTACAAATATATGTTGATATTGTATTCGGTGCTACTAACAATCTTTTGTGTCAAGACTTTGCTAAGTTAATGTAGGATGAATTCGAAATGAGCATGATGGCAGAACTCAATTTCTTCCTAAGAATTCAAATCAAGCAAAGCAAAAGGGGATTTTCATCAATCAAGCAAAATACACAAAATAACTTCTCAAGAAGTTTGGAATGGAGTCAATTAAACCCCTTGGAACACCTATGAGTCCTTCATGCAAATTGGACAAAGATGAAGATGGTAAGAAAGTAGATCAAAAATATTATAGAGGTGTGATCGGATCTCTACTTTACTTAACAACTAGTAGACCAGATATCATGTTTGGTATTTGTCTATGTGCTAGATTTCAATCAGAACATAAAGAATCTCACTTAATTGCTGTAAAGAGAATCTTAAGATATTTAAGTGGAACTAAAAATGTAGGTTTATGGTATTCTAGAGACTCAACACTAAACTTGAGTGCATATTCTGATTCTGACTATGCTGGATGTAAACTAGATAGAAAAAGTACAAGTGGTGCATGTCAATTTTTAGGATGTAACTTAATCTTTTGGTTTAGCAAAAAGCAAAATTTGGTTGCATTATCTACTGCTGAAGCAGAATATGTTGCAGCTGGAAGTTGCTGTGCTCAAATCCTTTGGATTAAGAGATAACTTGAAGATTATGGCATAGCACTTGATAAAACTCCTATTAGATGTGATAACACAAGTGCAATTAATTTAACTAAAAATCCAATTCAACATTCAAGAACAAAACACATTGAAATTAGATATCACTTTATAAGAGAACATGTAGCTAATAATAAAATTTATCTTGATTATGTTAATACTGAAGAATAATTAGCTGATATATTTACAAAACCCTTGAGTGAAGAGAGGTTTTGCTATCTTAGAGGTGAATTAGGGATTTGTGACCCTTTGGAATGATATTGAAACTCTAAGGAATGACTATCTAAATTTCTATTAATTTCTTAATATTCCTCTCCTAATTTTAAGGACAAATTATCTAGTCATCTGAGCAATTTGTTCCTCTTATTCCAAAGATTTTTTTCAAAATTTTATTGAACCTATTTTGACAAGTTTCAGATGTTTGAATCTCAGTTATTTTTCTCTGAAACTGTCAGTGGAGTCGACACCTCAGTTTGAGGAGTCGACACCTTATCTATGTCGTTCTCGGTCCCTGACCTTGGAGCCGATACTCGTATAAGTGGAGCCGACTCCAGTTCGAGTGCTGACTGTGTTAGCGATGTGGAGTCGACACCCGACTTTTGCGGGAGTCGACACCTGGGGGTCCCAAATTGATTTTATTAGGGCAGAGTCGACACTTCGTCATTCTGTTCTTTTTCAATCCACCGCCAAACTCTTCCCAAACTCTCTCAAAACCTCCCCAACTCAAATTCCACTCATTTCAAACCTTCCCAAGAATCTTAATGGCACCTAAGAGGAAAGGATCAGTGATTGGAGCACCCGTGATGACTGGAAAACGATCGGTGAGGCGACCCGTCCGCGAGCCATCTCCGAGCGAAGAATCTTCAACCCAATCGGACAATCCTAATCCTTCTTCCCCTCAGGTAGACACATTAGCTGGGAGAGTGATAACAATGGGTACGAAAGTCAATTTTGAATTTTTTGAATCCGAGGGCTTTTCTATTGGGAATCAAATTAAAGAATTAGGCTGGGATAAGTTGTGCTCATTAGATGTTCCCTATCCTGCCCTTGTCAAAGAGTTCTACTTCAATCTATCAAGAGGTGATGGTGGAATCGTGAGTTCTGTTAGAGGCAAAAGAGTCCATCTCACATTTCAAAACTAGGAAACCTTTTGAGAATTTCCATCACTAGATTGGTAGCCGACGTACACAGTGAGAGGTCAGATGCCTTGTCAAGGATGTTAGGGAGAGAGGTTACAGAATTTGAAGAGGTTAGGGCTAACCAATTGCCCTTGGAATTGAGATTGCTTCACAATATTTGCAGCAGAATTTTATTTCCTAAAACCGATTGATTTGAGTATGTCTCTGAGCGAGACATAGTTGTGATGGATAGTGTATTGATTGGTCAACCTATAAACCTAGCTGCAATGATGATTTTTTATATCGCCGAAGCTGAAGGAAAAAGGAGATCGTCCCTACCCTATGGCATGGTTCTAACTATGGTTTTCAGGAGCCAAGGAGTTGTAATTTTGGATAATGAACCTTCCAAGAACCTCAAGCATACCGATTACTACAGTTTGGCTACCTTGCATCGGATGGGATTTGTAAAGGTCAATGGGCATTGGGAAAGGAAAGGCAATTTGGATGAGAGAGCCCCTGAGCCTAGACCTTCTGCACCTTTTGTGGCTAGACCGTCTGTGAGGGTTCCCTCTCCAAAGCTTAGCAGTCTGGTTCTTATTCCTATCCCTGCTCCTGCCTCTGCTCATGTTTCTGATCAGCCATCTACTTCATCAATCAGATTTTCAGACTTTCAATTGGAGCAACTTAAAGGTTTACTTGCTGCTCAGAAAGATGAATTGAAGATTGAGTTTGATAATCATTTTATGAACTTAAGAGAGACTCTCTACTAATTGGATGATCGCATTAGTAAAATCGAGTCCACTCTTGGTTCATCTGCGGAATCCTTAACAACTGATCTAAAGAACATATTTGAAGAACTTAAGGATATCTGTGAAGATTCTGAAACTTACTCAAGATGCAATGCCGAGCTTCAAGATAAAATCATGACTGCTTGCTCTTTTGTTGATAGAAGATTGAAAGAATTTGTAACAACTCAAAGTGATGGAATGGGAAAGATTTTAGATCATTTGCAAAGAATTATTAGATCCAATCTATGATTTTTATGTAATGATGTAAAAGTTGTTGTTTGATGTTTCATTTTGAAATCTTGATGTAACAGTTGTTGTTTGTTGTTTCATTTTGAAATCTTAATGTAAAAGTGTTGTTTGATGTATAGTTTGATAATTGACAAAGTTCAGTTTCATTTTGTAACACATGACTTCTTAATGCAATGAAATTATCTTTTGAGCTATCAATTTTAACACTTTACTTAACTTCTCTTAGTCTTTTTGTTGATTACAAAAAAGGGGGAGAAAGTTATGTCGTATATGCATTGATTATTAGTTAAGCATTGATTGGTATTTGATTGATATCAAGCTATTTTGGATATGTACTAATTTAAATAAGCTTAAGTAAAAATTGATATAACTAAATTCCAAGTATCAAACAAAAGGAAGAACAATTGTTAAATTGAACTTCATAGGGGGAGCTATCTTATTCAGAGGGAGCTTACCTGTGAGGATCATATTTGAAAATTTTGATTTAAGAATCCTATGCATATACTCAATGTTTTTATAATCATCAAAAAGGAAGAGATTGTTGACCCAATTATTGATTTTGATGATTAATAAAGGAATTGAGTATATTTATTGTGTTACTGATGAATTTAATAAGTGTTTCAGGGCTTAAAAATATTTGTTTAATCAAAAGGCATTTAGAAATGTATTTTGAATCAAGTGCCAAAGGTAAGTTTCAAAATTCAGAACCTGGAGTCAACACCTAGAAAGCCTGGAGCCGACCCCATGGCCAATCAAATATCTTTCTGATTTTTTGATACGGTCCGGAGCCGACACCCAGAGTTTCGGAGCCGACACTCAGAACGTGTGATTTTTGACTACCTTGGAGCCGACACTTACAGTCTTTGGAGCCGACACCTAACCATGACGAGCCGACACTTAACTTTTTTGGAGCCGACTCCTCGACGAACTCAGAACTTTCTTGTTGGCCCAGACGACAACCCAAGAGGGGGGGGTGAATTGGGTTCTTTAAAAATTAGCCTTTTAAAAATGTTTGCTTAGGAAGAATGAAGGCAATAGCAATGCAAATACAAAGTGCAGTGATATAACAGAGATAGAGAAAGAGTCAATGAAAGCACGGCAAACACAAAGATTTTATAGTGGTTCGGTGTATCCAACACCTACGTCCACTCCCAAGATTCACTTGGGTCCACACTATAATCTTCCTTGATTACAGCCGAGTTGTTTTACAAGCTCACAACTCAAACTTGTTGTTTTCCCGGGATCACAACGAACCCAGCTGGTTTTCAAGGGCTCACCAGCACCCCTAACACAAGCTTAACCAAGCTTGAACCGAGGTAAGACTACCTCCTCTAGTTCAATCCCCCAGATTGAACTAGGCACAAATAATAGAAAATGTTTTTCAATTACAAAGCTCCTTAATGAGCAGATAAACAAATATAAGAATAAAGTTTAGAAAAGCCTGATTTGCAGATGGTTGGCTTTTGAGCTTTTCTTCTTTTCTTCTTTTCCTCAACTCTTTTGAAGTGTAGAATCGGGCCTCAGCTCGGATTCTTCACGGAATGTATGTTGGAGTTGATTTGAGCTTTTCCTCTTTTCTTTGAGTGTTGAAAATCACTTGAGATGCTCTTGAATAGCTCTTGGATTTTCTTCTGAAACTTCCTTGGATTGTTGAGCTTGAACACAGAAGGAGCTTCCTTTGATTTCACACTCTTTCTTTCACTCTATTTTGAATCACGGATTTTTTCAAATGAAGCTCTGTTTTTCCGATTTTTCTTTTCTTTTCTCTTGATATCTCTCATTTGTATGTCTTTGATTTGAAAACGGCTTCTCTATTTATAGATTCTGCAAAAATATAGCCGTTAGAAACAAAGAAAAATAGCCGTTAATTAAAAATCTTACCGTTGACGCTGAGTTGGCATTTGGAAAAATCTCGCCCAGATTTGCTGGAGTCGACTCCTGCTTTCCGCGAGTCGGCTCGAGGTCGTGATACAAAAATAGAAATATTAGAAAGTTAAGGGTCGACTCATCAAAAGTAAAGTGTCGACTCCTGAAGTCGGGGGTCGACTCATGAAAAGTTGGGGTCGACTCGCGAAGTGCTCAGAAAAAACACCTCTGGTGTCTGAGCGGAGTCGACTCGCACAGTCATGGAGTCGGCTCGACAGAATCAGGGGTCGACTCGAGAAATTGCATGGGTCGACTCGAGACAGACAGTCATTTCTGTACTCTGAGTGGAGTCGACTCTGAAACTCAAGAGTCGGCTCCGGAACGTATCAAAAATCAGAAAGTTTTTTCTGATTGACTTTAAATTCGTTCCAGATTCATTTTAAATCATTTTTTGACTTGAATATAATAAAATTGACATTAGGAATCAATTCAAGAAATGTTCCAAAAACTCATTGATTAAAATATGAAGTATTGAATTTCTTTTTGAAAGCTTAAACATTGAGCTTGAAGTTACTTTCAATTGATTAAAGTCATACTTTAACATTCTCATTGATTGTTCTAAATAAATTCATTGCTCATGTAAATAAACTCATTACATCTTTTAATATACTCATGGCTTTTGGTAATCATCAAAATCAATAAATTGGGGCAACAATTTCTCAACAATCTCCCAACAATCTCCCCCTTTTTGATGATGACAAAAACATTGAGTTTATGCATGATTGATTGTGAATTTATTTTATTTCATAGTTAGGCTTAGGCTCCCCCTGAATGAGGTAGCTCCCCCTATGAAACTCAAATAAATATCCCATTCATTCAATTATTTATCTCATTAATTAATTGATTTCTCCCATATGCATATACAGTTATAAAACTATAAAACTCTCCCCCTTTTTTGTTATCAACAAAAAGGTAGAGAAGCATCAAACATATCATTCATTCATTCAAGATATGATTTAACAAAATCATTCATTCATTGATTAGGAAGAAATACATTGAGTATTCAAAATAGACAATTCATTACATCAAAGTGTCTAATACATCAAATGTACATTGATATCAAAATGTAAAACATAACATTAACTTCAATACATTGCAAGGACTGAGTATCTAATACATTAAAAGTGAGTCCTAACAATCCTAGTCAAATGATCAATTATATTTTTCATTCCATCTGTTTGAATCTTACATAGTCCTTTAGTCTCTCATCCACAAAGGTGCAAGCAGTCAAAATTTTATCTTGAAGCTCAGCATTGCACTTAGAATAGGTTTCGCCACCGCAGATATCTTTAAGTTCTTCAAAATGTTCTTAGATCTCCACTTAAAGATTTGAAGAAGTGCTAAGAGTAGATTCAATCTTGGTGATTCGGTCATCCAAAGATATAGAGTTTCCTTGAGATTCATAAACTTGTTTTCAAACTCTGATTTTAATTTTCTGACTGATCATCAAGAAGGCCTTTGAGTTGCCTTAACTGAAGTTCTGTGAAGCCAACAGATGAAGATGAGCTTGATCAAATAACGGAGCAGGGTAGGAGCAGGAGCAGAAATAGGAGGCTCGGAGGTGCAGGTGAAGAGTGTCTAACTGATGGTCCGGTGCCTCAGCATCCAGCTCTTCTTCCACAAACCTTTCCTTTCCCATTTTCCATTCTTCTTAACAAATCCCATCCTATGAATAGTGGCCAAACTATAAAAATCTGTGTGTCTCAAGTTCCTCATTGGCTCACTATCAGAAATGACAATCCCTTGGCTCTGAAAATTTTAGTGAGGATCATGCCATAGGGCAAGCTTGATTTTCTCTTCCTCCACAGTCAGCAATGTACCATAAAATCATACTGGGAAGGTTAATGGGTTTCCCGTTACAATAGCATCCATCACAAAATATCCCTTTCAGATACATAATCAAATCTCCCAATCTTGGGGAAAAGGATCCTACTACAATGTTATGGAGAAGTCTCAGTTCTAAGGATAATTGATTGGCAAAACTTCTTCAAAACCGACAACCTCCCGGTTAAGTAATCTAGAAGAGCTGGGCTTCTGTCATCAGAAGAAAATGTAGAAGTTCCTGACATGGGTAGATCCAACAATCTTGAAAGAAGCTCTACAGTCACTGAAATTCTATTTCCTCTAACAATGCTTATAAGACCATTATCTCCTCTAGATAGATTCTTATAAAATTCCTTACAAGGGGGATAGTAGGGCAATCTAAGGAACAGATCTTCTCCCAACCCATCTCTATCAACTGTCTTCCCAAAAGAAATCCCTCTGCCTCAAATAATTCAAAATCACTTTCTCCCCGTGTTATAATTCTATCGGCTAAGTCTATCTACCTGAGAAGGAGCGTAGTGGAGAAGCATTTGGAGTTGAAGAAGATGAGTTGAATCCGTGCTGGAGAAGGCTCACGAACGGACGCCTCACCGTCTTCCTCACGCCCTCTTCCTCTTCACCCGGCCGCACCAAGGTTAGAACCTCGAGTTTTAGGGGCCATTGATCGATTGGAAGGGTTAATCAGGATTTTGGGAATTTGGAAGGTCTGGAAGTATTTTGGAGAGAGTATTTTGAGAGATTGAGAGATAGAAATGAACGGCGAGTCGACTCTGCCCTAGATAAATCGACCTGGGACCACTTCGAGTCGGCTCCCGCAAAGCGAGGGGTCGACTCCGGACAGTCACAGAAAACCATCCCGAAGTGGAGTCGACTCGCGCCGAGAAGGGGTCGACTCGAGAGTTTCAGTAGAAACCTGGAGTCGACTCCGATACTCACCGAGTCGGCTCCGAGACCATTTCAGAGCAAAAACATGAAATTTCTGAAATGTGTCCGGAAATTGATCATAAAAATTGATAAAATAATCATTGGATTTGAATAGATCAATTAGATATGAATTCTAGATAAGATTTCCTTAAAGATCAAGGATTTGAAAGAATTTTAGATAAATTTCCTTAGGGGTTTCAAATTCATTCTAATGGATCACAATCCCTAACTCTCCTCTAAGATAACAGAATCTTTCTTCACTTAAGGGTTTTGTAAATATATCTGCTAATTGTTCTTCAGTGTTAACATAATCAAGACATATTTCATTAGTTACATGTTCTCTTATAAAATGATATCTAATTTCTATGTGTTTGTTCTAGAATGTTGAATTGGATTTTTGTTAGATTAATTGCACTTGTGTTATCACATTTTATAGGTGTTTTATCAAGTGTGATACCATAGTCTTCAAGTTGTCGCTTAATCCATAGGATTTGAGCACAGCAACTTCCAGCTGCAACATATTCAGCTTCAGTAGTTGATAATGCAACTGAATTTTGCTTTTTGCTAAACCATGAGATTAAGTTACTTCCTAAGAATTGGCATGCACCACTTGTGCTTTTTCTATCTAACTTACATCCAGCATAATCAGAATCAGTGTATGCAATCAGATTTAATGTTGAGTCTCTAGAATACCATAAACCTACATTTTTTGTTCCACTTAAGTATCTTAGTATTCTTTTAACAGCAATTAAATGTGATTCTTTAGGTTCAGACTGAAATCTAGCACATAAGCAAACAGCAAACATTATATCTGGTCTACTTGCAGTTAAGTAAAGTAGGGATCCGATTATACCTCGATAATATTTTGATCAACCTTCTTACCTTCTTCATCTTTGTCCAGCTTGCATGAAGGACTCATTGGTGTTCCGAGGGGTTTGATTGATTCCATACCAAACTTCTTTAAAATTTCTCTTGTGTACTTTGTTTGGTTGATAAAGATTCCCTCTTTGCTTTGTTTGATTTGGAGTCCAAGGAAGAAGTTGAGTTCTCCCATCATGCTCATTTCAAATTCGCCCTGCATCAACTTAGCAAACTCTTGACATAGAATATTGTTAGTAGCACCAAAAATGATATCATCAACATATATTTGAACTACTAATAAATCTTTACCTTTTCTTTTCAAAAACAATGTTTTATCAACATTTCCTCTTATAAAATCATTTTCAATTAAGAATTTACTTAATCTATCATACCAAGCTCTAGGTGCTTGTTTCAAACCATATAATGCTTTGTGCAATTTAAAAACGTGATTTGAAAATTCGTGATCTTCAAAACCTGGTGGTTGTTCTACATATACTTCTTCATTTATAAATCCATTTAGAAAAGCACTTTTTACATCCATTTGAAATAAGTTAAAATTCATATGACATGCAAATGCAAGTAATAGTCTAATGGCTTCTAATCTAGCTACTGGTGCAAAGGTTTCATCAAAATCAATACCTTCTTCTTGATTATATCCTTTTGCAACTAATCTAGCTTTGTTTCTAATTACTATGCCATTTTCATCTAGTTTATTTCTAAATATCCATTTTGATCCTATAACAGAATGATTTTTAGGTCTTTCAACTAAGGTCCATACATTATTTCTAGTAAATTGATTTAATTCTTCTTGCATTGCTAACATCCAATTATTATCTTTTTCAGCTTCTTCAATAGTTTTAGGTTCAATTTGTGATACAAATGCAAGATGATTACTAATATTTCTCATAGATGATCTAGTTCTTATTCCTTGAGATGGATCACCTATAATCAATTCCTTAGGGTGACTATAAGCATATCTCCAATCCCTAGGTAGATCTACATCATTATGATTAGTGTTAGTATCATCATCCTTAGGTGAATCATTATCTTTAGCGTCTTGCTCTTGATCTAAAGATACATCAATATTTAATTTTTCAAGATCTTTTTCAATTATGTTTGTATCTTCTTCATCATCAAACTTTTCAGAACGAGTTGCTAAAGATTCATCAAAAACTACATGAATGGATTCTTCAACAACTAAAGTTTTCTTGTTAAATACTCTATATGCTTTACTAGTTGTTGAGTATCCTAAGAATATTCCTTCATCAGATTTAGCATCAAATTTGCCTAAATTATTTTTACCATTATTGTGAACAAAACATTTACAACCAAATGCATGAAAATATTTAATATTGGGTTTTCTATCATGCCATAATTCATAAGGTGTTTTCTTTAAAATAGGTCTTATTAAGGCTCTATTTAAGGATGTAACATGCTGTGTTAATAGCTTCCGCCCAAAAGTATTTCGGGAGTTTACTTTCACATAGCATGGTACGGGCCATGTCTTCTAGAGTCCTATTTTTCCTTTCAACTACACCATTTTGTTGTGGGGTCCTAGGTGCAGAAAAATTATGATTAATACCATTTTCATTGCAAAAACTTTCAAATAAGTGATTTTCAAATTCAGTTCCATGATCACTTCTTAGAGACACTATGGTAGTGTTTTTCTCATTTGTTACTTTCTTGAAGAATTTCATGAATATCGAGAAAGTCTCATCTTTGTGAGCTAAAAACATTACCCAAGTGAATCTAGAGTAATCATCTACTATCACAAGACCATATTTCTTTCCTCCTAGACTTGTGGTTCTAGTTGGTCCAAAAAGGTCCATGTGAAGTAGCTCTAATGGCCTAGAAGTTGAAACAATATTTTTAGATTTGAAAGAACTTCTTGTTTGTTTTCCAAACTGACATGCATCACATATTTTGTTATTTTCAAAATCTAATTTAGGTAAACCTTTTACTAAATCCATTTAATTAGTTTTGAAATAGGTGTGTGCTTGCGTGACCTAATCTTCGATGCCACAACCAACCAATCTCATTCATATTAGCATTATTAGCAACTAAGCAATGATTATTAGTAGACAATTTGTCTAAATCAATCAGTATACATTGCCATTTCTATTTCCAATAAAAACAATGCTATTATCAATGGGATTAGCTACTGTGCATAAAGAAGATTCAAATGATACTTTAAAACCTTTGTCACATAATTGACTTATACTAATTAAGTTATGCTTTAAACCATCAACATAAAGTACATTTCAATAATGTGGAGGGAGTTATTTGAATGTTACCAAACCCCAAGATTTGGCCTTTGCCATTGTCGCCAAATGTAACAACTCCTCCTTTCTTTTCTTCAAGGGTGATGAATTCTTCTTTGTCACCCGTCATATGTCTTGAGCAGCCACTATCAAGATACCACTTTCTCTTTGATCTCTTGGCCACAAGACATTCCTGCAATGAAATCAAACTTTATGTTTAGGTACCCAAGCTTTCTTGGGTCCTTCATGGTTAGTAGCAACAAATATTGTTCCTTTCGGAACCCATATTTTCTTTCCTTTAAATTTAAGTTTTTATTAGGTTTTAGAATTTTACATTCATAAGATTTATGTCCTTTTGATTACATTTAAAGCATGTAAAATTACTTTGGCCAGCACTACAAAAATATTTTTAAGTGATTTTTGTTTTCTTAAAGTGTTATATCCTAATCCGGCTTTGTCAAAAACTGCTTTTTGACTATTTAATAATCATGTCTAGTTTAGTTGACTTAATGTAAACTTATCAACTATGTTTTATTTTTCAACCTCTTTCCTTAGTTTATCATTTTCATTAGAGATTGATTCTTTTTCTTTTATTAAAATTTCATTTTCAGATTTAAGTTTCTTAACTTCATTATTAAGATTTTCCTTTTCTTGAATGAAAGTTAAGTTTTCATTTTTCAAAACTTGTATTTCTTTTTCAAAACCTTGAAATCCCCACAAGTTCATTAAAAGCATCAAAAAGTTCATCAAAAGCAAATTCATCGCAAGGGTTGTCGGAACTTACCTCATCGTTGTCGTCCGCCATGAAACATACGTTTGCGACTTCCTTTTGTTCTTCTTCTTCGGAAGAAGATTCCTCGCTGTCACTCCAAGTCGCCACATAGCCTTCTTTTTCTTTTTGTAGGCTTTCTTCAATTTTGGACATTCATTCCTAAAGTGCCCCGGTTTATTACACTCATAGCAAGTCAAGGGGTCTTTCTTTTTCTTTGTCCTTGTCCTTATTTTTATCCTTTTCTCCTTCCCACTTAGCTCCAAATTTTTTCTTGTGGAAGGGTTTCTTTCTCCTCATAAATCTTTTAAATTTCTTTGCTAAGAGAGCAGTCTCTTCATCATTATCATCATCATCATCACTGCTGCTCTCTTCTTCTTTTGCAGCTTTGAGGGCAATTACTTTCTTTTTCTTTGTGTCCTCCTCTACATGCTGCCTCATAGTCAGCTCATGGGTCATAAGAGATCCTAGAAGCTCCTCTAAGGGTAAAGTGTTGAGGTCCTTAGCTTCTTGGATTGCTGTCATTTTGCTTCCCATGATCTTGGTAATGACCTAAGAATTTTTCGAACAAGTTCAGAGTTAGTATATGTCTTACCAAGACTTTTCAAACCATTAACAATATCAGTAAATCTAGTGTACATGCATGCAATGGTTTCAGATTGTTCCATGCTAAATAATTCATATTTATGAACAAGAATATTAATTTTAGATTCTTTTACTTGGTTGGTACCCTCATGGGTAACCTCTAATCTATCCCAAATCTCCTTTGCGGAATTACATGTGGAGATTCTATTAAATTCATTAGCATCTAAGGAGCAATATAAACATTCATGGCTTTAGCATTAAGCTGTGCCATTTTCCTATCATTATCATTCCAGTCCCTTTCGGGCTTAGGAACAATAGTGCCATCTATAACATGTGTGGGTGTACTAGGTCCATTGATTATAACACCCCATAGCTCATAATCAGAAGCTTGAATGAATATCCTCATTCTAGCTTTCCAATATGAATAGTTGAACCATTAAAAGTGGAGGTCTATTCGTAGAATGACCTTCAGCAAAATGACCAACTTGTGTTGCCATTTGGAACTTTAGCTCTTGATCGTGTGATCAAAATCTAATGAGCACTAGCTCTGATACCAATTGTTGGCCCAGATGACAACCCAAGAGGGGGGGGTGAATTGGGTTCTTTAAAAATTAGCCTTTTAAAAATTTTGCTTAGAAGAATGAAGGCAATAGCAATGCAAATACAAAGTGCAGTGAATATAACAGAGATAGAGAAAGAGTCAATGAAAGCACGGCAAACACAAAGATTTTATAGTGGTTCGGTGTATCCAACACCTACGTCCACTCCCAAGATTCACTTGGGTCCACACTATAATCTCCTTGATTACAGCCGAGTTGTTTTACAAGCTCACAACTCAAACTTGTTGTTTTCCCGGGATCACAACGAACCCAGCTGGTTTTCAAGGGCTCACCAGCACAAAAACCCCTAACACAAGCTTAACCAAGCTTGAACCGAGGTAAGACTACCTCCTCTAGTTCAATCCCCCAGATTGAACTAGGCACAAATAATAGAAATGATGTTTTTCAATTACAAAGCTCCTTAATGAGCAGATAAACAAATATAAGAATAAAGTTTAGAAAGCCTGATTTGCAGATGGTTGGCTTTGAGCTTTTCTTCTTTTCTTCTTTTCCTCAACTCTTTGAAGTGTAGAATCGGGCCTCAGCTCGGATTCTTCACGGAATGTATGTTGGAGTTGATTTGAGCTTTTCCTCTTTTCTTTGAGTGTTGAAAATCTCTTGAGATGCTCTTGAATAGCTCTTGGATTTTCTTCTGAAGCTTCCTTGGATTGTTGAGCTTGAACACAGAAGGAGCTTCCTTTGATTTCACACTCTTTCTTTCACTCTATTTTGAATCACGGATTTTTTCAAATGAAGCTCTGTTTTTCCAATTTTTCTTTTCTTTTCTCTTGAAATGAATATCTCTCATTTGCATGTCTTTGATTTGAAAACGGCTTCTCTATTTATAGATTCTGCAAAAATATAGCCGTTAGAAACAAAGAAAAATAGCCGTTAATTAAAAATCTTACCGTTGACGCTGAGTTGGCATTTGGAAAAATCGCCCAGATTTGTTGGAGTCGACTCCTGCTTTCCGCGAGTCGGCTCGAGGTCGTGATACCAAAAATAGAAATACTCAGAAAGTTAAGGGTCGACTCATCAAAAGTAAAGTGTCGACTCCTGACAGTCGGGGGTCGACTCATGAAAAGTTGGGGGTCGACTCGCGAAGTGCTCAGAAAAAACACCTCTGGTGTCTGAGCGGAGTCGACTCGCACAGTCATGGAGTCGGCTCGACAGAATCAGGGGTCGACTCGAGAAATTGCATGGGTCGACTCGAGACAGACAGTCATTTCTGTACTCTGAGTGGAGTCGACTCTGAAACTCAAGAGTCGGCTCCGGAACGTATCAAAAATCAGAAAGTTTTCTGATTGACTTTAAATTCGTTCCAGATTCATTTTAAATCATTTTTGACTTGAATATAATAAAATTGACATTAGGAATCAATTCAAGAAATGTTCCAAAAACTCATTGATTAAAATATGAAGTATAAAATTTCTTTTTGAAAGCTTAAACATTGAGCTTGAAGTTACTTTCAATTGATTAAAGTCATACTTTAACATTCTCATTCATTGTTCTAAATAAATTCATTGCTCATGTAAATAAACTCATTACATCTTTTAATGTGCACATGGCTTTTGGTAATCATCAAAATCAAGGGCAACAAATTCTCAACAATCTCCCAACATTTCTATTTTTGGATAAACGACTTGGAGCCGACACCTGACAAGTTGGAGCCGACTCCAACCTGTCAAAAATGGATTTTTAAAATGTCGGATCAGCTCAAACGGTAATATTTCCTTTTCACCTAACTTCTAACGGATATATTTTGTTTGGAAAAACTTTCTAGGTACATTCCAATGGCTAGTTTTCTCACCAAAAACGGATTAAAGTAAATCTATAAAAGGGGGAGAAAGCTCATTTGAAATATAACAGAAAAATCAGAGCTAATACAAATCAAAAATCCAAAAAGTCTTGAGCCTGAAATCAAAGAGAAAAGTATCCAAGTTTAAATCCTTCCACTCCAAAAAGCTCAAAGAGAAATCCAAGGCGTTCAACTCAAAAAATCGAAGGTTTTTAAAAGCTCTATTTTGGTGTGATTTTTCAACTTCTCATTTGCAACATCTGTGAAGAATCAAAGCTGAGGCCTGATTCAACATCTCCAAAGAGAAGAGGAAAAAAGAAAAGAAGAAAAACTCAAATCCAACCTACTTCAAACAGGCTTTTCTAAAACTTGTTTATTTACTTTGAATATTTGCTCATTTGAGGATCTGTTTGTCAATATAAACATTATTCTTTCTTGTTTTTACTAGTTCAATCAGGGGATTGAATTAGTGAAGGTAGTATACCTCGGGGCAAGCTAGATTAGCTTGAGTTTGGGTTTTGTGCTGGTGAGCCCGAGAAAAACCAGCTGGGTTCGTTGTGCACCTGAAAAATAACAAGTTTTGAGTTATGATCTTGTAAAATAACTCGGCTGTAATCTAGTTGATTATAGTGTGGACCCAAGTGGAACTTGGGAGTGGATGTAGGTGTTGGATACACTGAACCACTATAAAATCATTGTGTTTGCTGTGCCTTAATTGTCTCTCTCTTTATCTCTTCATTTGTGATTGAAATCTATTCTGCACTTAATCTCAATAGTTTTGAAAAGATTAAAATTTTTTTTAGAACCCAATTCACCCCCCTCTTGGGTTGCCATCTGGGCCAACATCTTTTATGTCGAGAGTTATTGTTGGCAATGAAACGAGGCGCAGGGATATCGTTCGTTCTTGGCTGAGAATTCTGCGCTATCCGACCTAGTCGGGGCTCATAAGCTGCCCGAATTCAGACGTAACCCTGGAGATTGTTCGGTAGTGGAACAAATTCCTTAACTTTGGCCGAAGCTCAGAGATTTATTACTCGGCCCTGCCAAGGTTTGGAGATTTATGGCTCGGCCCTGCCGAGGTTCAAAGATTTATGGCTCGCCATACCGAGGTTCGGAGAATAGTTGATCGGCCCAGCTGAGGTTCGGAGATTTATGGCTTAGCCCTGCCGAGGTTCAGAGAATAGTTGCTTGGTCCAGCCGAGGTTCGAAGATTTATAGCTCGGAGGGATGACTTGGTCACCACCGAGACTCATGATGTTTGGTTCCTGTGAGATTCGGCATGGAGCGCCAAAGCAGAATGGGCAACGCATGGGTACGCCCGACATTTATGATTTGGCTACTTCCGAGGGAAGCGAGTCAGCGTTAGGTGCTGATGCTCTTTCTTTTTTGTACTTTCCAAGGGTGGCCGATTTAAGGCAATTTGGAGGAGTTTCGAGGGCATTTACTCCATGAGGGCCCGGCAGATCGGGAGGAATCCAGTTTCTAGAGAAGGAGGGGGGATCCTGAGTAATTCGTCGATGTTTACCGATACCCCTCGGGAGCGGGCACGGCCCTTCGGGTCCTATGGTCGCCAGCTAAAGTGGCGACACGTGGCGAATTCTCATGGGTCGGTATTTATGACCCGATTGATCGAGATACTTGCCTGAGGGGTATAAATATGGATGAGAGGGATGCCAGTGTTCACCATCCTTTTGGTTAGCTCCTCAACAGCTCCCGATATGGCTTCTCAGGGTGGAGAGCAATCGTCCAATGAATCTGGTGTAGTTAGCGGCGATCGTGGGGGCTCCCAGGGGAGCCATTCCGCTGTGATGGTTGATGGCATGGCCTTGGTGTCAGCTTTCGCAAGCCATGAGCAGCTTGAGAAAGTGGTCGAGGAGTACCTTGCTGTTTCCACGAGGGAGGCCAAGGCCCTTCGCCGGGTCGTAGACCAGCAGAAGGGGGAGATCGCATCGCTCTGCCAGCGAGTCGCCGAGCTATCCCGACGTGTGGAAGACCTGACAGCTCCTGGTGGGAGATGTTAGGCCTCTACGAAGGCCATTTTTCTTTCTTTCTGTAATTTCTTGCTCTCTGATGAGATCGTTGTTCAGTTCATAAAAGATGAAAAACCGCTCATTTCTGTTTGAACCGATGGGGGACCTGGGTGGTCCCGTGGGCTTACGTGCTAAGTCATGGTCTCATTTGCGGAGCGAGATAGGCATTTGGGCGATAAGATACAGGGATATTGTCTGGGGATTTAGCAGTAGGGGGATTCCCCAATTTTGTCTGGGGTTCGTGTGCGGCCGTGTAGGGCCTGCCGAGGCCTTTAGGGATTTGCTAAAGGCGCAGACTTTGCGTCTGTTGGCGGTTTTGCACGGTGTGCATTCTTCAAACTGGCCGAAGTTCTGGGGACTATTCGGAAGTCCTTCGGCTTTAATCGAGGTTTGCGTGCTTCAGTTTTTACCGGGGCTTTATGCACTTCGGTTTTAGCCAGGGCTTTAGAATTCATCGCTAGGCCCAACCGAGATTCGGAGACTTGTTGCTCGGCCCAGCCGAGGTTCGGAGATCAGTTGCTTGGCCCAGCCAAGGTTTGGAGAATAGTTTCTTGGCCCAGCCGAGGTTCAGAGAATTGTTGCTCGGCCCAGCCGAGGTTCGGAGAATTGTTGCTTGGCCCTGTCGAGGTTCGGATAATAACTGCTCGGCCCTACCGAAGTTCGGAGAATTGTTACTCGGCCATGCCGAGGTTCGGAGAATTGTTGCTCGGCCCTGCCAAGGTTTGGAGAATAGTTGCTCGGCCCAGCCGAGGTTCAGAAAATAGTTGCTCGGCCTAGCCGAGGTTCAGAGAATTGTTGCTCGGCCCTGCCGAGGTTCGAAGAATTGTTGCTCGGCCAAGCCGAGGTTCGGAGAATTGTTGCTCGGCCCAGCCGAGGTTCGAAGAATTGTTGCTTAAATAGGTAACTCGGTTGTGCCGAGGATCAGTAAGCAGCATCTGTTTCTTTTTATGATTTTTGGCGATATAATTTATGATGATTTATGTCTTGAATCATGAAACAACATGCCGACAAAAACTTAAGAAGGCGAGCCTATAGAGGGCATACCCTACTGATGATACCTGCGGAGGTTGTCCGAATTCCACGTCCGAGGGATGGACCTTCTGCTTAGATCTTGTAACTTGTAGGTCCCGGGTCCGATGATCTCCGCTACTTGGTAAGGGCCTTCGCAGGTTGGGGCCAGCTTTCCTTGCTCTAGCGGTTTGGAGACAGATGCTTTCCGGAGAACGATGTCGCCAGGCAAGAAAGCTTTCCCTTTGACTATGGAGGCATGGTAGCGGGCCACTCTTTTTGATAGGCAGCCACTCTGATCCGAGCTTTTTCTCTAATCTCCTCTATCAGGTCAAGGTTGGTGCGGAGCTGCTCATCGTTGGCTTCCTCCGAGTAGCTTTTTATCCGCAGAGAAGGGAGCCCTATCTCCACGGGGATGACGGCCTCTGTGCCGAAGGCCATTCGGAATGGGGTTTCACCTGTGGGTACTCTCGGGGTGGTGCGGTAGGCCCACAGGACGTGGTGCAATTCGTCTGCCCACCTGCCTCGGGCTCTGGAGAGTCGAGCTTTGATCCCTTGAAGCAAGGTCTGGTTGGTGACTTCGGCTGCTCTGTTGGCCTGTGGATGCCTGATCGAGGTAAGGCGGTGGTGGATCCCGTGCTCCTCACAGAACTGGCGAAACTTCGGATTGTCGAATTGCCTGCCGTTGTCAGTGATCCTGAAGATAAGGGCAACTGGAGCAAAAGGCTCGAGGAGGAAGAGCATAGGTGCCAGCGGCAGCAGGACCACCTCACCCGCCTGAATAAAGAGCTTGCCGACACAAATGATCGGCTGAAGTGGTCAGATGAACGGGCCACCCAACTCTCTGACGAGCTCGACTACGCTCGTCAAGAAATTGGAGACACCCAGTCTCGGGTGGACGAACTAAAAGAGAGCCTTCGGCAAAACCATTGGCTAAGTCTATAGCCCTCAATACGGTCCAAGTGCTGGAGGGTGAGCTAGCCCGACGGGATGAGCAGGTAGGGCGCTATTTGTTTTACCCATTTTGGTCTTTCGGCTTCCGCTTTACTTGGCTTTTTGTCTGCAGTTGAACAGGATGAGCCAGGAGTTTTAGGGGCGGTTGGGGGCATTCAGAGAGGAGGCAGCCTCGACGCACCGAAGGATCTCCGAATTAGAGAAATAATTAGTCGAGGCAAACGCGCGGGCCTCTTCAATGGTGGAGGAGTACAAGAACTCTACCGAGTTTGCCGATGAAAGCAAGGCGGCCTGCGCCGATGCAATCCAGCTCGGCGAAGAGGAGGCACGGGCTAAGATCGCCTAGACTTATCCTGACCTGGACCTGTCTTGCTTGGAAGCCGAGTATTATGAGGCACGCACCCTGGGGGCCGAGGAAGACGAATATAGAGAGATTTCTGACATCAATCTTGAAGTTGTTCTGGGAGTTGACGTTGCCACCGAGGTACCCCAGCAAGACACCATCGAGAAGGGGGGTCCAAGTGATGCTCCCGCTGGCACTGCCGCAGGAGATGCTGGGCCTGATCCCAAGTCTTGACCCTTTGGGTGCTATTTGTATTTTCTCTTTCTTTTGTTTTGTAGTTTGACCGAAAATCAGTAAATGGATCAGCCTATTTTCATCTGTTTGTCTTTCCTGGATGTTTTCCTGTCTCGAATTTTAGTCCTAACTATGAGTGCCACTTGGTTGGTTTCCGGGCTTGAATTTTGAAGGAATAGGGATAGCCCCGACGAAAGAGTCGAGCGACAACACAGTTTGGTACAAAAGGAGGTTGAGAGACGATTCAATTCGGCTTAGGCCGAATGACACAGTGGTTCGACTAGGTCCGAAGAATGAAATAACTCGGCTAGGGCCGAGGGATGGAGTAGCTCGGCTAAGGCCGAGGAAAAAGGTAGCTCGGCTAAGGCCGAGGGACGGAGTAGCTCGGCTAGGGCCAAGGGACAAAGTAGCTCGGCTAAGGCCGAGGGACAAGGTAGTTCGACTAGGGTCGAGGGACGGAGTAGCTCGGCTAAGGCTGAGGAAAAAGGTAGCTCGGCTAGGGCCAAGGGACGGAGTAACTCGGCTAAGGCCGAGTTAGTCCACCTTACCAGTGGTGAGACTGTGGTCATGCCTTCGATGAAAAGAAGGGGGTTTGTCCTCGAGTAGGGGGTTTGTTGAACCTTCGCTGTCACCCCTTTATTCTTTCTGGTAAAGAGTGGGTTTGGCCTTTGCATCCATTTATTAAACCTGTCAGCGCTTTGTCCTTTCTAAGGTAGGTTGATTTTCATTTCACCAAAGCAGGTAGTACGGCTCTATAGCCAGCAAAAGGTCGCCTGGCACCCTCTGACGGACCTTTGCTGTATTGGTCTTTTCGATGCGGGCTGCTTTGGCGTGTGGTGTAGGTGCTTATTTGCCATTGGAGGATGTCGTTTTCGCAGAGCGATCCCTCGGATCCGCCAATATTTGCAAGATCGGCAGACGGTTTTCTGTATTTAAAGCTCATGATCCAGGATCAGAGACAATCTTTTGGTATGCATCATGGCTCGAGCAACGCGCTAGGCGCGCATCATGGGGTGCTGTTTTTATTTCAGGAGGCCACGTGTTGGCGCGGGTTTGGCGTTTCGAATCTCGGGGCTTTCTGTTCTCGTAGCTGTTCCTGGTTCATCTCCGCCTATAAAAAAGGGGAAGAGGAATGTGTTGGGCCATCCCAAAGTTTTCTTTTCTGTAAACTATGGAGGTGCACACAATGCCTGTTTCTTTGGGGCTTAGAGCGGGAGGACCAAGCTTTCTCCCTGCAAGTCGTCGTCATCCTCCGGACAGTTGGGGTGATGATGGAGCCGTCAGGGGGTGGCTTGCCCTCAAGAAAGGAGCTCCGAAGATCGTATGGAGAGCGCACAGGAGGTCTGCATAGATCACATGGAGAGCGCACATATATGTTTCCTGTGTGACCTTTGCGGTTCACCTTTGGGGACGTACGGTAGGAAGTGTACGTGGGCTCCCCATGGCTTGCATGAATTTCTCCTCCTTCCCTGGCCCGGATCCTTGGGCTCGTTCACCCGGGGAATCTTTTGCCACATGAGGGGGGGTGATAGTGTGTCACCCACTGGTACATTGCCTTTCGACTTGGGCAATGGCTAGCTGTACACACTAGATTTGGGGGAGTGCCCTGGTATCAAGGTCCACGAGCTTCCTTCCTACTCGTCGGAGGGCCCTTCGGTTTGGTGGTTTGGGGCAAAAACCCGTCCATCCTTTCTGATTTCTCTGATATCTCGGTTGGGATGCTGAGATATCATTATTAACCAAAGCTGGTCGCAACGGTTGGGTCGTGTCGTCCACTCATTATCGGCTCGAGCTGACTGGTTCGTGGCTTGCCTGATTTGTTAGACCGGATGCCGAAGCATCATAGTCGCCCGAAGCTGCTTTGGAGCAGTTTGCCCGAGTTATGTACCCATTTTTATTTCATGCATTTCAATGCACCTATAATGCCTCTCAGGCGGTTGTAATTGGTTTCGATGGTAATGAAATAAAGAAAGTTTTGTTCTTTCTCTTAGTTTCTGTCTCTTTTGTGCCGAGAGTTGTTGTTGGCAATGAAACGAGGCGTAGGGATATCATTCGTTCTTGGTCGAGGATTCCGCGCTATCCGACCTAGTCGGGGCTCATAAGCTGCCCGAATTCAGACGGAACCCTGGAGATTGTTCAGCAGTGGAACATATTCCTTAACTTTGGCCGAAGCTCAGAGATTTATTACTTGGCCCTGCCGAGGTTTGGAGATTTATGGCTCAGCCCTGCTGAGGTTCGGAGAATAGTTGCTCAGCCCAGCCGAGGTTCAGAGATTTATGGCTTGGCCCTGCTGAGGTTCGGAGAATAGTTGCTCGGCCCAGCAGAGGTTCAGAGATTTATGGCTCGGCCCTGCCGAGGTTCGGAGAATAGTTGCTCGGCCCAGCCGAGGTTCGGAGATTTATAGCTTGGAGGGATGACTTGGTCGCCACCGAGACTCATGTTGTTTGGTTCCTATGAGATTCGGCGCGGAGCACCAAAGCGGAACGGGCGGCGCATGGGTATGCCTGACATTTATAATGTGGCTACTTCCGAGGGAAGCGAGTCAGCGTCAGGTGCTGACGCTCTTTCTTTTTTGTACTTTCCAAGGGCGGCCGATTTAAGGCAATTCGAAGGAGTTTCGAGGGCATTTACTCTGCGAGGGCCCGACAGATCGAAAGGAACCCAGTTTCTAGAGAAGGAGGGGGGTTCCCGAGTAATTCGTCAACATTTACCAATACCCCTCGAGAGGGGGCACGGCCCTTCGGGTCCTGTGGTCGCCAGCTAAAGTGGCGACACGTTGCGAATTCTCATGGGTCGGTATTTATGAACCGACTGATCGAGATACTCACCTGAGGGGTATAAATAAGGATGAGAGGGATGCCAGCATTCACCATCCTTTCGGTTAGCCCCTCAACAGCTCCTGATATGGCTTCTTAGGATGGAGAGCAATCGTCCAATGAATCTAGTGTAGTTAGCGGCGGTCGTGGGGGCTCCTAGGGGAGCCGTTCTGCCGTGATGGTCGAGGCATGGCCTTGGCGTCAGCTTTTGCAAGCCACGAGCAGCTTGAGAAGGCGGTCGAGGAGTACCTCGCCGTTTCCACGAGGGAGGCCGAGGCCCTTCACCGGGTTGTAGACCAGCAGAAGGGGGAGATCGCATCGCTCCGCCAGCGAGTCGCCGAGCTATCCCGGCATGTGGAAGACCTGATAGCTCCTGGTGGGAGATGTTAGGCCTCTGCGAAGGCCATTTTTCTTTCTTTCTATACTTTTTTTTACAATAAATAAATAAAGAAAAAAGTCTTTTTTGGCAATTTCTTGCTCTCTGATGAGATCGTCGTTCAGTTCATAAAAGATGAAAAACCGCTCGTTTCTGTTTGAACCAATGGGGGACCTGGGTGGTCCCGTGGGCTTACTCGCTAAGTCATGGTCTTGTTTGCGGAGCGAGACAGGCATTTGGGCGATAAGATACAGCGATATTGTCTGGGGATTTAGCAATAGGGGGGATTCCTCGATTTTGTCTGGGGTTTGTGGGTGGCCGTGTAGGGCCTGCCGAGGCCTTTAGGGATTTGCTAAAGGCGCAGACTTTGTGTCTGTTGGCGGTTTTGCACGGTGTGCATTCTTCAAACTGGCTGAAGTTCTGGCGACTGTTCGGAAGTCCTTCGGCTTTAATTGAGGTTTGCGTGCTTTGGTTTTTGCTGGGGCTTTATGCCGAGGTTCGAAGAATTGTTGCTCGGCCCAGCCGAGGTTTGAAGAATTGTTGCTCGGCCCTACCGAGGTTCGGAGAATTGTTGCTCGGCCCAGCCAAGGTTCGGAGAATAGTTGCTCGGCCAAGCCGAGGTTCGGAGAATTGTTGCTCGGCCCAGCCGAGGTTCGGAGAATTATTGCTTAAATAGGTAACTCGGTCGTGCCGAGGACCAGTAAGCAGCATCTGTTTCTTTTTATGATTTTTGGCGATATAATTTATGATGATTTATGTCTTGAATCATGAAACAACATGCCGACAAAAACTTAAGAAGGCGATCCTATAGAGGGCATACCCTACTGATGATACATGCGAAGGTTGTCCGAATTCTATGTCCGAGGGATGGACCTTTCGCTTAGATCTTGCAACTTGTAGGTCCCGGGTCCAACGATCTCCGCTACTTGGTAAGGGCCTTCCCAGTTTGTGGCCAGCTTTCCTTGCTCCAGCGGTTTGGAGACAAATGCTTTCCGGAGAACGAGGTTGCAAGGCAAGAAAGCTTTCCTTTGACTCTGGAGGCGTGGTAGCGGACCACTCTTTGCTGATAGGCAGCCACTCTGATCCATGCTTTTTCTCTAATCTCCTCTACTAGGTCAAGGTTGGTGCGGAGCTGCTCATCGTTGGCTTCCTCCGAGTAGCTTTCCAACCACAGAGAAGGGAGCCCTATCTCCACGGGGATGACGGCCTCTGTGCCGAAGGCCATTCGGAATGGGGTTTCGCCTGTGGGTACTCTCGGGGTGGTGCGGTAGGCCCACAGGACATGGTGCAATTCGTCTGCCCACCTGCCTTGGGCTCTGGAGAGTCAAGCTTTGATCCCTTGAAGCAAGGTCCGGTTGGTTACTTCGGCTGCTCCGTTGGCCTGTGGATGCTCGATCGAGGTAAGGCGGTGGTGGATCCCGTGCTCCTCGCAGAATTGGCAAAACTTCGGATTGTTGAATTTCCTGCCGTTGTCAGTGATGATAGTGTGCGGGAGGCCGAAGTGGCAGATGATGGACTTTCATATGAAATCCTTGACCCGAGCCTCGGTTATTTGTGCAACTACCTCCGCCTTGACCCATTTGGTGAAGTAATCTATGGCGACGAACAAAAACTTCCGTTGCCCCATGGCGAGCGGAAATGGGCTGATAATGTCCATTCCCCACCTGGCGAAGGGCCAAGCGGAGGATATGGGGACCAGGCTGGCGGAGGGGAGCCTCTGAATACTTGAGTGCCTTTGGCATGGGTCGCAAGCTCGGACAAGGTCATCAGCATCCTTTTGCTTGGTTGGCCAATAGTAACCTTGACGCAGCACCTTGTGGCATAGGGACCGGCTCCCTAGATGGTTGCTGCAAATCCCCTCGTGCACCTCCTGAAGGGCATAATCAGCTTCAGATGGGTGGAGGCATCTAAGCAGTGGCATAGAGAAGGACCGCTTGTAGAGCTGGTCATCAATTAGCATATAGTGGGTGGCTTGCAGTTTTAGCCTTCTAGCTTCCCTTCGATCGGCCGGGAGCGACCCTTCTTTGAGGTACTTTAGGATGGGGTCGAACCATGATGGTTCGGTCTAAACTTGCATCACTCGGTTGGCTTTCGCAATACTAGGTCTTTCCAAGGTCTCCAGGTGGAATTTTCGCTCGGCGTCCATTGATTCCGCGGTCGCCAGCCGAGATAGTAGGTCAGCACGGGCATTTTCAGATCTAGGAATCTGAATGATCTCAAATTCGGGGAAATGAAAGAGTAGGCTCCGAACCTCTTGTAGATACCGGATCATGTTCGGTTCCCGAGCCTCAAACTCCCTCGCACGTGACCTGCCACCAGCTGGGAGTCGGTGAAGGCATTCAGGTTCTCCACCTTAAGGCTGCGGGCGATCGGAGACCGGCTAGCAGGGCTTCATATTCAGCTTCGTTGTTGGAGGCCGGGAAGGAGAAGCGGATGCCATATTCAAAATCCGCCCCCTTCGGGCTGGTGAGGACCAAGCCTGCTCCGAAGCGATGGGCATTGGATGACCCGTTGACATGGAGGAGCCATCGGGCGCCAGATTTTGGTTTCTCAGGGGAGTCAGGGGTGGAGCCATCCGGGATGGTACATTCGAGGAGGAAGTGGCTAGCACCTGAGCTTTGATGGCGGGCGAGGCTGAAATAGGATGTCATGCTCGTTCAGCTCGATGGCCCACTTAGTCATTCTCCCTGATGTCTCCGAGTGGTGGACCACCGCCTTGATGGGTTGGTCAGTCAGGACTATCACAGAATGCGCCTGGAAGTATGGCCGCAACTTCCAAACTAAGGTGATCAAGGACAACACCATCTTCTCAATCCGGTTATACCTCGTCTCCGTGTCACGGAGTAGCTTGCTGACATAATAAATCGGCTTCTAGAACTTGTTTTCTTCTCTGACCAGCACCGAGAAAATGGCCCCTTCTGAGACAACCAGATACAGGAAAATGTCTCCCCAGGATTTGGACTGCTGAGGAGTGGGGGAGAGCCGAGGTACCTCTTGAGATCTTCGAATGATTTTTGACACTCGGGGGTCCACTGGAAATTCTTAGCCGACCGGAGAGTTTTGAAGAAGGGGATGCATCTTTCGACGGAGTGCACCACGAAGCGGTTAAGAGCCACTATCCTCCCGGTTAGGCGCTAGACTTCTTTAATAGACGCCGGGGGTGCCATCTGCTGGAGAGCTTGAATCTTCTGGGGGTTAGCTTCAATACCCCGCTGGGAGACCATGAAGCCGAGGAACTTCCCAGAGTTAATGCCGAAGGCGCACTTAGTCGGATTGAGCTTCATCTGATATTTGCGGAGTGTCGCAAAGCTCTCCGAGAGATCCTTGACGTGCTGTGATGCTTCTTTGCTTTTGACCAGCATGTCGTCGACGTATACCTCCATATTCCGGTCGATTTGTTCTTTCAACACTTTGTTGACCAGCCTTTGGTAGGTGGCTCCTGCATTTTTAAGACCGAAAGGCATAACATGGTAACAGTAAGTACCTCGGTCGGTTATGAAGGCGATCTTTTTTTCATCTTCGGAGGCCATCCGGATCTGGTTGTATCCCGAGTAGGCATCCATAAATATCAGCATTTGGTGACCCGAGGTGGCATCCACAAGCTGATCGATTCGGGGGAGGGAAAAGCTATCCTTCGGGCACGCCTTGTTGAGGTTAGTGAAGTCGATGCAGATCCGCCACTTACCGTTGACTTCTTTACCATGACGACATTCGACAGCCAGCTTGGGTAACTCACCTCCCGAATGAAGTTTGCCTTGAGAATTTTATCAACCTTCTCCTCAATAGCTTTCTGCCGCTCCGGAGCGAAACTCCTCTTCTTTTGCTTGACGGGCCGGTACATGTCATCCGTGTTAAGGCGGTGGACAAGAACTTCGGGGCTGATTCCTGGCTTGTCGGAGGTGGACCAAGCGAAAACATCGGGGTTGCTTCGGAGGAAGTCGATCAGCTCTTGCCAGGATTCGCCTTCCAGCAGCGACCCGATCTTTATGGTTCAGTCGGGATGAGCCTCGTCCAGTGGTACTTCCTCCAGTTATTCAGCTGGTTCCCCTCGTTGCTCGGTGAATTCCTCCCGAGCATCCAGTCCATCGACTTCAGGCATTCTGGATTGAAGGCTGGTGACAAAACACTGCTGAGCCATAGTTTGGCTCCCCCGGACGACACCAATTCCTCGCCCAGTGGGAAATTTCATAGATAGGTGTGGGATGGAGACAATGAGTTTGAGAGACATCAGGCCAGGTCTTCCAAATATTGCATTGTAGGGCGAACTGAGCTTAGTTACTAGGAAGTCCGTGTGAACAGTGGCCATAAGGGGCCAGGTTCCTGCCCAAACCGTTAAGATTACGACCCCCTCTGGGATGATGACGTCGCCTGTGAACCCCATTAGGGTGGAGTCCACAGCTCGGAGGTTTTTCATGAGCAATCTCATCTTGAAAAATACATGAGGTACAAAACATTCACAGAGCTTCCACTATCAATGAGGATCCGGCTTACATCGTAGTCATTTAAATTGAGGGATACAACCAGTGCGTCATCATGTGGGAATTGTATCCCTCAGAGATCATCGTCGAAGAAGGAGAGCTCGCCCGTTCGCACTTTCTTTGGCGTGAGCCTTCATCATCATTTCTAGAGCTCGAGCCACCGGCTTCCTCAATCATGTTGATATGGACGATTACGGGCGGATTTGGAGGAGGAGGAGGCTGCTGAAGCTCGGGCTGGCGATCGCCCCCTTGTCCTGGCTTGGGTGCCCTCCTGAACTGGTTCAGTCGGCCCTGTTTGATCAGCCTCTCAATCTCATTCTTCAACTGCCATAATTCCTCGGTGTCGTGGCCATGCTCCCAGTGATAACGACAGTATTTGGTGGGGTCCCTCCGGGTTGGGTTCCCTCGGAGAGGAGCTGGTCGGGGGAGCTGGCACTCTATCTCCATGAGGATTTGCGCCCTGGGTACAGTGAGTGGAGTGTACCGGTCGAATCACTTGGGCAGGCTCCGGGAGCAATTTCTCGGTGGCGGCGGGGGAGCTCTTTGGCGACGAGGTAGGCTTGGCTGATGGATGGGCCGGTGCCTATCAGAACCTTTAGGTTCTTTCTTCTTCGCCAGCTCGGCGTGGGAAGCTCTCTGCGATTCTTCGACCCTGGCATATTTATCAGCCAGGGCCATCATATCGGAGAGGTTCGGGGGGTAGCTGACCTCCATCGCCAGTAGAAGTCGCTCTCCTTTAAGACTCCCCCTGCCAGGGCGGACATAGCCATCTCATGATTAAGGTGGTCCACCTCCAGCATGGCCTTGTTGAAATGGCCGAGGTAATTTCTCAAGGACTCCCCCTCTCTCAGCTTAACTTTGGAGAGGGAGTCGGATCTCCATCGGTGATGGTGGCTACTGACGAACTGGCTAATAAAAAGATGGCTCAGCTCATCGAATGAATCAACGGAACTTGGTTTCAAGGTGTTGAACCAGGTTGGAGCAGATCCTCTGAGGGTGGAAGGAAAGGCGCGATAGAGGATTGCGTCTGATGCTCCGTGGAACATCATTATTGATTGGAAGCTACTGAGATGATCATCTGGATCAGAAGAGCCGTGGTTGGGCTCGATGGCAGGTAGCTTAACATGGGAGGAAATCACTTCCTCCATTATCCCTTTGGAGAAAGGGATGCCTGTTCTGCCTTGGGCTGAGGCGAATGGGCCTACTTGGCGGCGTCCAGCTCCTAACGCATCTCCCAGAGTTGTCGGCGGATCTCCTCTTCAGATGTAAGAAGAGGAGCCAAGTGAGTAGAGTGCGGGGATGGCGTCGAATCGTGGTGGGAGAACACCGAAGAGAGGGACCAGGCTCGCCAAGATCTGGGAGGATCCCTGTTGTAGCCGTCTCATGGAACTGGTTTGTCCCCCTTGGGTCGGTGTGGGGGGTCCGTGGCTCCATGCGGAACAAAAGAGGAGGTGGCCGGAGAGAAAGGGGCTGCGGCCTCCTTAGGAAGGTGTGGAGCAGGGGCGGTTGCGAGGTGCTCCTGAACCAGATGGGTCAGCGCTTGGACCTGCTAAACCAGCGTGGTGAACTGATCCTGGGTCACCGGAATGGCTAGCGGTGATGGGTCTCAACTGGCGATGGCTGCGGCACCGCGTTGCTTGTCGGATCAGGTCTTTGGGAGACTACCTGGTCCTGGGCTTCAGAGGTTGCTCTTCTTCGATTACCCATTGGAGAGGTTCTATTCTAGATCAAGATCCTTATCTCCTTTTTTTAAGTTTTAATGGGACTTGAGGCCCTTCCTCTAGCACCAATCTGTTGCCACCGGGATCTATCCTCCGACTCGGGCACGATCGGTCTCCTGATCTGGGCTTCCTCCTGGGCAGACCTGCACAGAAGTCCTCATGCGAGAGGCGTTGGGGGTGGCCCTCCGCGGAAGACCCTCCGACGCTCAAGTCAATAGGGATCGACGATCAATAGAAATGAGGAGAAGGATCTCTGGGGTAGCCAATCGGGAGCTCTAGGGGAGCACCGATGAGCAGTGAAGGAGCAAGAGAGTGAGTTAGAGTGAGAGTAAGCCAGTAAGCCAGGGGCTGTGTGCGCATACCTGAGAGGATCTGGGAGCGTCATATTTATGGGCAATCACCTGGATCTTGAGCGCCTTCTGGAAGGTTCGAAGGTTGTTAGGATACGGAGACGACTCGAATCAAGCTGTTGTAAGGCCGGTGGGATCCGTATCTTGTTCGTTAAAGGATCGACGACTGGGAGGGCTCTCTGATGGCCTGAGATGTGATGAGTGCGTAGGGTCTAGGCCGTTATTGTAGATCCTAGGCTACTCCTCGATATGATTCTTTGTTTGGGATTTTGTTACGCTAGGCCTGGGCTCTCCCGCGTTGGGTTCCACGGAGGTGTGTGTCGGGCCATGAATGGCTTGGGGGTTACTCGGAGAACCGAGCTATGGGTAGCTCTGGGGGAACCAAGCTATGAAAGTTCGGGGAAGCCGAGCTATGGGTAGCTCGGGGAAGCCGAGCTATGGAAAGCCCGGGGAAGCCGAGCTATGGAAAGCCCAGGGAAGCCGAGCTATGGGAAGCCCGGGGAAAGCCGAGCTATGGGTAGCTCGGGGAAGCCGAGCTATGGAAAGCCCGGGGAAGCCGAGCTATGGAAAGCCCGGGGAAGCCGAGCTATGGAAGCCCAGGGAAGCCGAGCTATGGGAAGCCCGGGGAAAGCCGAGCTATGGGAAGCTCGGGGAAGCTGAGCTATGGGAAGCTCAGGGGAGGCGAGCTATGGGAAGCTCAGGGAAGGCGAGCTATGGGAAGCTCGGGGGAGCCGAGCTATGGGAAGCTTGGGGGAGGCTGAGCTATGGGAAGCTCATGGAAGCCAAGCCATGGGAAGCTCGGGGAAGTCGAGCTATGGGAAGCTCGGGGAAGAGCCGAGCTATGGGAAGCTCGGGGAAGAGCCGAACTATGGGTTGCTCGACCCGTTGGATCATATTAGTTAGCTCGTTCTTTATGGGTGTAATGGGGGGATGGGGCTGATCCTAGTCCCTTCGCACGGTTATCAACGCAATGGCGATTTTACCCCTCAACACTTAAATATTAAAGGCTACACTGATGTAGATTGGGTTTGTTGACCCAATTAGTGGTTTTGATGAATAACAAAAACCATATGAATATATTTCTTATGTTACTAATGATTTTGATTAAGTGTTTTAGGAATTTAAATGTTTATCCAATCAAAATCTAAGAAAAATTGAGTTTAAATCATTGTTTAGCGTCAAATGTCAAGTTTCAACAATTAAAGCCGACTCTAGAAGTATTAAAGCCGACTCAATAGTTTGGCCGACTCCTGCATAAATTAGACTCTAATCGAAAGCCGACTCTAGAAGTATTAAAGCCGACTCAATAGTTTGGCATTTATGGCACGGATTAGAGCCGACTCATGCAGAAATTAGACTCTAATCGAATCATTTCTGTGTCAAATTAGAGCTGGACTCCTTCAAAGAATTAGAGTTGACTCTAATGGTTATACATAGAGTGATTTTTTTCTTGCATTCTCTAGAGCCGACTCCCGTACGAGAAGTGTCGACCCCTTAAAAAGCTAGAACCGACTCCGCAACGAGCAAAAGTTTTACTTTTGAACATCCCGAGCAAAAGTTTTTATTTTGAACATCCCGAGTTAGAGCTGACTCTAGGTCTTATTAGAGCTGACTTTAATCTATCACAGATGGATTTCAAAAGTGTCATAGATGACTCCAGAGCTTATCTTTTCTCTAGAAAATCTTAATGGCTCTTTTCTCTTTCGTACTAAACACCCCCTCAAGTACTTTTAATGGCTAGTTTTTATCTAAAAATGGATTTAGAAGAGATTATAAAAGGAGAGCCATTTTGAGATGATGAAAAAGCAAGAGAATAGAAGTAAAAAATTAAAAAGGCAAAAGTTCAAATCCGAAATCCTTTTGTTTGAAACAGAGCTTAGAGAAATCCAAAGCATTCAAAAGCCAACCTTGAAGGATTTCTATCAAATCAAATGGAGAAGCAAAGAGCCCTAGTTCTTCAAAAGCCTCTACATCAATGATTCTTCCAAATTTCAATCCTATTTTAAGGAAGATTATCTCAGAGGAATAGAGAAAAAGAAGAAAAGCCCAACTTCAGAAATCTTCTAAATTAGGCTCTTCTATTTGTATCTTGATTATATTGTCTTATTTGCTCATTTGAGGAGCTTTATATCTGTTGTAACCTTACCTTATTATATTTGGTTACTGATTCAATCAAGAAAGGCAGATCAGCCTTGTTCAAGCTAGAAAGCTTGGGATAGGTTTTATGCTGATGAATCTGTGAAAACCAGCTTGGTTTGTTGTGATCTCATTGTAAAACAATAAGTTTGAGTTCTGAGCTTGGAAAACAACTATGCTGTAATTAGGATGATTAAAGTATGAGCCCAAGAGTTTCTTGGGAGTAGATGTAGGTGTAGCTAACATCGAACTACTATAAATTTTTGTGTTTATCGTGCTTGTCTCTTTCTCTCTACTCTATCTTGTACACTTTGTGTTGCATTTTTGCACTACACTCATTGCATATATCCTTGTGCACTATCACTTTGTGAAATTATTTTTAAGCATCAAAATTTTTAAAAACCCAATTCATCCTCCCCTTGGGTTGCCATCTGGGCCAACAATTGGTATCAGAGCTAGTGCTCATCCTTCCATGATCTAACAATCAAGAGCTAAAGATCCAAATGGCAGCTCATACTGGTTCTTTTTTTTCTGAGGGACAATTCATAAATCGTTCACCTTTGTTTAATGGCATAAAATTTTCATATTGGAAAGCTAGAATCAGGATATTCATTCAAGCTTTAGACTATGATTTATGGAGTTTTATTATCAATGGTCCTAGCACTCCCATATACTTAGTAGATGGATCTATTATTTCTAAGCCCGAAAGGGATGAAATGAGAATAATAGAAAAATGGCCTAGCTCAATGCTAAGGTCATGAATGTCTTACACTACTCCTTGAATGCAAATAAATTTAATAGAATATTTACTTACATCTCAGCCAAGAAGATATGTGATAGGTTGAAAGTTACCCATAAGGGAACCAACCAAGTTAAAGAGTCCAAGATTAACATTTTTATGCATAAATATGAACTCTTTAACATGGATCAAAATGAGTCCATGACTTGTATGTACACTAGATTTACTGATATAGTGAATGGATTAAAAAGTCTTGGAAAGACCTATACTAACTTTGAGCTTGTTCAAAAAATTCTTAGGTCGCTTCCAAGAGTATGGAAAGCAAAAGTGACAACAATCCAAGAAGCCAAAGATCTCAACAATTTACCTTTGAAAGAGCTTCTTGGATCACTCATGACCCATGAACTCACAATGAAGTAACATCTTGAAGAAGATGTGAAGAAGAAAAGGACAATCGCATTAAAAGCTGCTGAAAAGGAGAAGAGCAGTAATGAAGAAGAAGATGAAGATGATGATGACACCACTCTTTTTATAAAAAAATTTAAGAAATTAATGCAAAGGAGGCCATTTTACAAAAGAAAACTTGATGTCAAAATGGAAGAAGATAAGGAAAAGGATAAGGAAAAGGAGAAGAATCCTATGATATGCTATGAATGTAAGAAGCCCGAACATTACAAATCCGAATGTTCTCAGCTTAAAAAGGAATATAGAAAGAAGAAAAAAGCGTACATTGCAACATGGAGTGACAGTGATGAATCTTCATCTGAAGATGAGCAACAATAAGTTGCCAACATATGTCTTATGGCCAATGAAGAAGAGGTAAGTTCTGAAAGCCCTATTTATGATTATATTTTTGATGAACTTTATAATGCTTTTAATGAATTTTTGAATGATTTTAAAGTTCTAAAAGCAAAGAACAAGGTTTTAAAAAATAAAAATCTAAATCTTTTCAAAAAGAAAGTTGAATTTACCATTGAATTTGAAAAGCTAAAATCTTAAAAAAAAAAATTGGAAAGAAGAGAAAAATTAGTTTTCTGTTGAAAATTAGAATTTAAAAAATAAAGTTAAAAAATATAAGAATATTGTTAATAAATTTACTTATAGCTCAAAAAGACTTAATTTACTTTTAAACAATCAAAGAGCTATTTTTGATAAGGTCAGTTTGGAATACAAACCACATAAGAAATAAAAACTTCTTAACAATTTCTTTGTAAAGAAATTGATTGAAAATGATATTTTCTATTTTTGTTATGGTAAGAAAGGTTATAAATCCTATATTTGCAATCATAAAATATTTCATACTGGTTATAAAGGTTAAATGATTTGGGTTCCAAAAGAAATTATATTTGCTGTTACTAACCATGAAGGACCTAAGAAGGCTTGGGTACCTAAACATAAGATGTAATTGCTTTGCAGACGTGTCTTACAGCTAAAGGATTAAAAAGAAAATGATATCTTGACAATGACTGCTCAAGACACATGATGAATGACAAAGATCAATTCATTACACTTAAGCTAAAAGAGGTGGAGTGGTGACATTTAAAGATAATGATCAAGGTCACATCATGGGTATTAATAAAATTCAGATCACCTCATTCATTTTTATTAAAAATATTTTATATGTTGATGGCTTAAAATATAATTTGATTAGCATTAGCCAACTATACGATAAAGGTTTCAAAGTTTCTTTTGAAGCATCTATTTGCATGGTATCTAATCCCATTGATATAGCATTATCTGTGTTAAAAATAGAAATGACAATGTATACTTAATTGACTTGGATAATTGATCTACAAGGAACCATTGCCTAATTGCTGATAATGCTAAGGTGAATGAGATTGGGTGGCTATGGCATCGTAGATTAGGTCATGCAAGGACACACTTGATTTCAAAAGTGCTTAGAATGGATTTGGTTAAAGGTCTTCCAAAATTAGATTTTAAAAATAATAGAGTCTGTGATGCATGTTAATTTAAAAAATTATTGGATGATAGCTATGCAAGAAGAATTGAATCAGTTCATTAGGAATAATGTATGAACCTTAGTTGATAGACCCGTAGATTATCCAGTTATAGGATCTAAATAGGCATTTTGATAAAACATTTAAATGAAACTAAATT
This sequence comes from Calamus simplicifolius, assembly GCA_900491605.1. NCBI lineage: Eukaryota > Viridiplantae > Streptophyta > Magnoliopsida > Arecales > Arecaceae > Calamus > Calamus simplicifolius. Next base: position 464,023 of record UESW01004954.1, on the reverse strand, counting down.
TTATAAATATTAATTTGAAAAAAAAATATTGCGACGCAAAATAGTGCGTCGCAATGTTTTTAAAAAACTTAATTATTTTAAATAGCGGCGCATTAGCGACGCAATAAACCAAAAATATATAAAATTATTTTTAAATTTAGCGACGCAATAATTGCGTTGCAATTAATTTAAATAAAATTTATTTTAAGAAATAGTATTATAAAATAAAAATATTGCGATGCAATCCAGTGCATCGTAATGTTTTGTTAAAAATAAATAGTTAATTAACGACGTAATAGCGATGCAATAAAAAGTAAAGTAATAAAAAAAAATTTATTTAACAACGCAAATTAATGTGTTGCAATATTTTAAAAGAAATTCATAATTCTAAATTAGCGAGGCATTAGCGATGCAATAAAATAGAAAATATAATTAAAAATTAATAATGTCCGAGATCGGTCGTCGTCGACCGTGATCAATCATGGCTTCGATCGATCGCAACCGTCGGGTCATCGCCGATCGGATCGATCATGACGGTCCAAGATCGGTCGTTGCCGACTGGGATCGATCATGGCTTGGATCGATGGCAACCGTCGAATCATCGCCGATCGAGATCGATCATGGCTTCGATCAATCGTAACCGTTGGATCGTCACTGATCCGATCGATCGCGACAGTCCAAGATCGGTAGTCGCCGACCGGGATCGATCATGGCTTCGATCGATCGTAACCCTCGATCGTCACCGATCTAATCGATCGTGACGATCCGAGATCGGTCGTCGCCGATTAGGATCGATCATGGCTTGGATCGATCGCAACCGTCGGATCATTGCCGACCGGGATTGATCATGGCTTTGATCGATCGCAACCGTCGGATCGTTGCCGATTCGATCGATCGCGACGGTTCGAGATAGGTATCGCCGACCGGGATCGATCATGGCTTGGATTGATCGCAACCGTCGGATCGTCGCCGACCAGGATCGATCATGGCTTGGATCGATCACAACTGTCGGATCATCGCCAACCAGGATCGATCATGGTTTCGATCGATCGCAACCGTCGGATCGTCGATGATCCGATCGATCGCGACGGTCCAAGATAGGTCGACGCCGATCGAGATCGATCATGGCTTGGATCGATCGCAACCATCGGATCATCGCCGATCGGGATCGATCATGGCTTGGATCGATCGCAACCGTGGATACTCACCGACCGGGATCGATCATGGCTTGGATCGATCGCAACCGTCGGATCGTCGCCGATCCGATCGATCGCCACGGTTCGAGATAGGTCATCGCTGACCGGGATCGATCATGGATTGGATCGATTGCAACCGTCGGATCATCACTGACCGAGATCGATCATGGCTTGGATCGATCGCAACCGTCGGATCATCGCCGACCGGGATCGATCATGGCTTGGATCGATCGCAACCATCGGATCGTCACCGATCCGATCGATTGCGATGATCCGAGATAGGTCATCGCCAACCAGGATCGATCATGGCTTGGATTGATCGCAACCGTCGGATCATCGCCGATCGGGATCGATCATGGTTTCGATCGATCGCAACCATCGGATCGTCGCCGATCCGATCGATCGCGATGGTCCGAGATAGGTCCTCGCCGACCGAGATCGATCATGGCTTGGATCGATCGCAACCATCGGATCATTGCCGACCGAGATCGATCATGGCTTCGATCGATCGCAACCGTTGGATCGTCACCGATCCGATCGATCGCGACGGTCCGAGATAGGTCGATGCTGACCGGGATCGATCATGGCTTGGATCGATCGCAACCATCGGATCGTCGCCAATCAATCGATCGCAATGGTCCGAGATAGGTCGATGCCGACCGGGATCGATCATGGCTTGGATCGATCGCAACCGTCGGATCATCTCCGACCGGGATCGATCATGGCTTGGATCGATCGCAACCATCGAATCATCGCCGATCCGATCGATCGTGATGGTACAAGATAGGTCATCGCCTACCGGGATCGATCATGGCTTGGATCGATCGCAACCGTCGGATCGTCTCCGACCAGGATCGATCATGGCTTGAATCGATCGCAACCGTCGGATCATCGCCGACCGGGATCGATCATGGCTTCGATCGATCGCAACCATCGGATCATCGCCGATCCGATCGATCGTGACAGTCTGAAATAGGTCGACACCGATCGGGATCGATCATGGCTTGGATCGATCGCAACCATCGAATCATCGCCGACCGGATTCGATCATGGCTTGGATCGATCGCAACCGTCGGATACTCACCAACCGGGATTGATCATGGCTTGGATCGATCGCAACCATCGGATCGTCGCCGATCCGATCGATCACGACGGTCCGAGATAGGTCAACGCCGATCGGGATCGATCATGGCTTGGATCGATCGCAACCGTCGGATCATCGCCGACCGGAATCGATCATGGCTTGGATCGATCGCAACCGTCGGATCGTTGCCGATCCGATCGATCGTGATAGTCCGAGATAGGTCGTCGCCGATCGGGATCGATCATGGCTTGGATCGATCGCAACCATCGGATCGTCGTTGACCAAGATCGATCATGGCTTGGATCGATCGCAACCGTCGGATCATCGCCGACCGGGATCGATCATGGCTTCGATCGATCGCAACCGTCAGATCGTCACCAATCCGATCGATCGCGACGGTTCGAGATAGGTCGACGCCGACCGGGATCGATCATGGCTTGGATCAATCGCAACCATCGGATCATCGCCGACCGGGATCGATCATGGCTTGGATCGATCGCAACCATCGGATCGTCGCTGATCCGATCGATCGTGATGGTCCGAGATAGGTCGTCGCCGACCGGGATCGATCATGGCTTGGATCGATCGCAACCATCGGATCGTCGCCGACCAGGATCGATCATGGCTTGGATCGATCGCAACCGTCGGATCATCACCGACCGGGATCGATCATGGCTTCGATCGATCGCAACCATCGGATCGTCGCCGATCCAATCGATTGCGACGGTCCAAGATAGGTCGATGCCGACCGGGATCGATCATGGCTTGGATCGATCGCAACCGTCGGATCATCGCCGACCGGGATCGATCATGGCTTGGATCGATCGCAAGTCGGATACTCGCCGACCGGGATCGATCATGGCTTGGATCGATCGCAACCGTCGGATCGTTTATAATTATTTAAAAAAAAAGTAATAAAAAAGTTTAAAAAAATATTAAAAAATTATTGCGACGCCGTAGCGATGCATTTTCGAAGAAAAAAATAAACAAATATTGTGACGCAATGTATGCGTCGCAATTATTTTTAGTAAATATTTTTATCAGTATTAATAAATAAAAGAAATATAATATTGCGACGCATTAGTTGCGTCGCAATGTTTTTTCTACAAATATATGTAATGAAAAGTTTAAAAAAAATATTGCGATGCAATTTGTGCATCGCAATTATTATCTTAAATTATAAATATTATCATTTATAAATATTAAAAAATTATTGCAACGCCGTAGCGATGTATTTTAAAGAAAATAATAAACAAATATTGCGATGCAATGTATGCATCGCAATTATTTTTAGTAATATAATTTTTATCAGTATTAATAAATAAAAGAAATATAATATTGCGACGCATTAGTTGCATCGCAATATTTTTTTATAAATATATGTAATGAAAAAGTTTAAAAAATATTGCGATGCAATTTGTGCGTCGCAATTATTATCATAAATTATAAATATTATTATTTATAAATATTAAAAAATTATTGCGATGCCATAGCGATGCATTTTCAAAGAAAAAAATAAACAAATATTGCGACGCAATGTATGCGTCGCAATTATTTTTAGTAAATATAATTTTTATCTGTATTAATAAATAAAAGAAATATAATATTGCGATGCATTAGTTGCGTCGCAATGTTTTTTCTATAAATATATGTAATGAAAAAGTTTAAAAAAAATATTGCGACACAATTTGTGCGTCGCAATTATTATCATAAATTATAAATATATCATTTATAAATATTAAAAAATTATTGCGAGCCGTAGCGATGCATTTTCAAAGAAAATAATAAACAAATATTGTGACGCAACTAAGGTGTTGCAATAGTTTTAATAAATATATTTTTTATCAGTAATAATAAATAAAACAAATATAATATTGCGACGCATTCGTTGCGTCGCAATGTTTTTTCTATAAATAGATGTAACGAAAAGTAAAAAAAAATATTGCGACGCAATTTGTGCATCGCAATTATTGTCATAAATTATAATTTTTATCATTTATAAATATTTATAAATAAATAAATAAAATATATATAATATTGCGACGCATTTGTTGCGTCGCAATTTTTTGGATAGATATATGTAATGAAATAGTTAGAAAAATTTTTACGACGCACTGTATGCGTCGCAATTATTGTCATAATTATTATTTTAATTATTTAAAAATATTAAAAAAATATTTTTCCGTCGGACATTGGTGCCAAGTTAGGGACGCATTAGTGACGCAATTAATCGCGTCGCTACCTTTTTCATAAAAATATAATAAGGCCAAATTAACGATGGATTAGCGATGCATTGTTGCGTCGCTAATACATAATAAATTTAAAAAAAAATTGCGACCGATTAGCGATGCAAATTTGCGTTGCTAATCAGTCATATATAAAGTCGGCTGGCCTTCTCTTCTTCTTCCCCGTCTTGACCTAGCCGCCGCCCTCCCCAAAACATCTCCAGCTCCCATCGTTCGCTGCTTCGCTCCCCCCTCCGGTGCTCCGGCTCCCTGGCGGTCTCCTCCAACTCCGGCGTCTCCTCTCGACCGAGGTAAGCCCCCCCACCCTCTTCCAATTTTTTTTTTTGTAAAAATTTTCCTCCGGCCATGGCCAAGACCGTGGCCATCTTCTCCGGCCACGGCCGCTGCCGTGGTCGGCAGTGGCCTGGCCACGGTGGCCAGGCCACAGTAAAAAAAATCTCAAAATTTCTTGTAACAGGGGGGTGGGGAAACCCCCCCCATTTTGTCTTCTCCGGCCACGGTGGCCAGGGCACAATCCAAAAAAAAAAAAAAGGCTAACAGGGGGGGTGGGGAAAACCCCCCCCATTTTGTCTTCTCCGACCATGGCCGTGGCCGGCGCTAACAGGGGGGGTGGGGAAAACCCACCCCATTTTGTCTTCTCCGACCATGGCCGTGGCCGCGGCCGGAGAAGCCGGCCACGGTCGCTGCCGTGGCCGGCAGTGGCCTGGCCACGGTGGCCAGGCCACAGTCAAAAAAAAAAAAAAATTGTAACAGGGAGGGTGAGGAAAACCCCCCCCCCCCATTTTGTCTTCTCCGGCCATAGCCGCTGCCGTGGCCGGCAGTGGCCTGGTCACGGTGGCCAGGCCACAATCAAAAAAAAAAAGTTCTTGTAACAGGGGGGGTGGGGAAAACCCCCCCCATATTGTCTTCTCCGGCCACGGCCGTGGCCACGGCCGTGGCCGCGGCCGGAGAAGCCAGCCACGGCCGCGGCCGTGGCTGGCAGTGGCCTGGCCACAGTCAAAAAAAAACAAAATTTTATAACAGGGGGGGTGGGGAAAACCCCCCCCCCCCATTTTGTCTTCTCCGGCTACAGCTGCTGCCGTGGCCGACAGTGGCCTGGCCACGGTGGCCTGGCCACGGTGGCCAGGCCACAGTCAAAAAAAAAAATTTTGTAACAGGGGGTAGGGAAAACCGCCCCCTCCCCCATTTTGTCTTCTCTGGCCACGGCCGCTGCTGTGGCCGGTAGTGGCCTGGCCACGGTGGCCAGGCCATAGTCAAAAAATAAAAAATAAAAACGATCGTGGCTCCCTCCCCTTTTATCTTCCACGGCCACGGCCGTGGCCTGGCCACGGTGGCCAGGCAAAAAAAAAATTATTTATGCAATAATTTTTGTGTATTTGTAGTTATTTACAATTTTTATGTCTTGATTATTTACATTCTGCTTCAAATTGAATGATGCATTAAATTATGTAATGCTTGAATGAAAGTCATGTTGTAGTTTTATTTAATTCTCAAGAACACATTAGTACTTTCAATGATTTATATTTTAGTCTTCACAAACAATTATATTCGACATAATAATCTTAAGAAGCCATTGACTATATATATAGAACACTATGCCTCTATTTGTAGAGTTGACAAGAATTTATGAATAACAAGCATAAGTTCGATTGTCTTTGGATTTTCATATTATTAATCACATCACTATAACCTTTAGACCCGTTTGAGAATTTGTAAGATTTAGTCTTGCAAATTCTCAAATTGTCCTGGTGGACAGTTTGAGAATATTTTTTGCGATATGGTAGTCTGCTATTAATCATCTTTGGTTGAGATTGCGGTTTGTATTTGCTCATACGTTCTTCTAGTGTGGCATATATGCCACACATTTAGGAGAACATATGGGGAAATGCTGCTGAAATTTCAACGTAACCGATCGATGATAATCAATAGCAGACTACCATATCGCAAAATATATTCTTGAATGGGATAGGGCCTTACCTTTTAGACATGGAGTGAAGGTTTAATTAATTTAGGACACTTGAAAGCATATGAAGTCTCATGATTGAACGAACCGCCTTGCTGCCCGACCCGAACTCAAGCCCTACCATTAGCCATGAACCTATGCCTTGGTCCTTGCTAGCACGCCAAGGATCGTAGCCGTGGCTCACCCTTGCATGGTAGGGACCTTAGTTGCCTAAAAGAAATTTGGTTTAGTTATAAATGATTTAAATGGTTGTTATTAACCTTAGTTGTGTAAAAAAAATAATTTAGTTATATATTTAGTAATACTAATATAGTTTTATTTTATGGTTTCCTTTAATGGTTTACCAGACTTTGTATAAGTTGATCAAAAATGAGCGGGGCTCGCTCGTGGATGTATGCAAGGATAAAAGATGGCTTGCTTAATCCAGATTTTCTGAATGGATTGAAAGAATTTATCGCATTTGCATGTAGCCAACCTGACTGGATGGATGGCCCTAGGATTAGGTGCCCATGCAACTTCCACAGGTGTCAGAATAAAGCCTACAGAGATGTTGAAACTGTTAAGGTGCATTTGTGTAAGAAGGGGTTTGTTCCTGATTACTATGTTTGGTACTATCATGGTGAACCAGAGGATATTCCAGCAGCTGTTATAGGCCAACAAGAGTCAATTCCCGTAGATGAACCATTTGTGAATTTAAACACATGAACAAAATGTGATGAATGCATCGGGTAATGAATTTAATCAGAATACATTTATGGAAGAACCAAATCCAGATGCACAGCAATTTTATGATATGTTGCGTGCTGCAAATCAAGAATTGTATCCTGGTTGTGAGGGTCATTCCCAGTTGTCTACAGCTGCTCGAATGTTGAATATTAAGGCAGAACATCGATTATCAAAAAGGCGTTCAATTTTGTAGCTGGGTTAATCAAAGAAATTTTGCCAAATGACAATGTTGCAGCAGACAGTTTTTACGCAACAAAGAAGTTATTGCGTGGGCTTGGGCTCCCAGTAATAAGATCGATTGTTGCTTGAACAATTGTATGATATTTTGGGGTGAAGACTCAGAGCTGAGATGGTGTAAGATTTGTGGGCAATTGAGGTACAAAAACAGCGAAGGAGGAGCCAGTACAAGTAGGAGAAAAAGTGTGCCTTACAAGAGGATGCATTACTTTCCTCTTACCCCACGCCTGCAGAGATTATACAGATCTGAGGCAACAGCTGCTGATATGAGATGGCATGCCGAACATGAATCTAAAGAGGATGAAATGCGGCATCCATCAGATTCAAAGGCTTGGAAGCATTTCAATGAAATCATCCTAATTTCACTGAAGATATAAGGAATGTGAGATTAGGTCTTTGTACCGATGGCTTCCAACCATTTGGTCAAGCAGGACAACAGTATTCATGTTGGCCTGTGATACTGACTGTATATAACCTTCCTCCATGGAAGTGCATGAAAGATACTGCAATGTTTTTAACCGTTTTGGTTCCAGGACCATCAAATCCAAAGGAAAAGATTGATGTCTTTCTGCAACCGTTGGTGGCCGAATTGAAAATGTTGTGGGAAACAGGAGTCGTAGCCTACGACATTTCTATGAAACATAATTTCATCATGAGAGCTGCTTTGATGTGGACAATAAGTGATTTCCCGGCATATGCAATGTTGTCTGGTTGGAGCACTGCTGGACGTCTGGCATGCCCTCATTGCATGTATGATTCGGATGCATTTACATTGTAGAAGAGTGGTAAGCAGTCATGGTTTGATAACCATAGGAAGTTCTTGCCCCCAAATCATCCTTACAGGCGTAACTTGATCGCCTTCCGAAAGAACAAAGCAGTCACAAAATTCGCCGAACCGGTTAGGTCCGGCACAGATATATTTGATACTATAGAGCATTTGGGGTTGATGTATGCATGGGAACCAGATGCAGATAGAATAAATGGCCGTATATGTAAAGAACATAACTGGAAGAAGTGAAGTATATTTTGGGATTTGTCTTCTTGGAGCACAAATCTCATCCGGCACAACTTGGATGTTATGCATATCGAGAAAAATTTCTTTGATAACATATTTAACACGGTGCTAAACATCCCGAGAAAAACAAAAGATACTGCAAAGTCAAGAGAAGAACTTAATCAGTACTACAGAAGAGGTGATTTGAGAAGGAGTGCCGACGGGACCTATCCTAAAGCCTGTTACACTCTTGACAGAAATTCACAAGAAGTTTTATGTAACTGGCTTAGAGGGTTAAAATTTCTAGATGGTTATGCCTCAAATATTGGTAGGTATGTGGACATGCATAAGCTCAAGTTGTTCGACATGAAGAGTCACGACTGCCATGTTTTCATGCAACGGTTATTACCTGTAGCTTTTCGTGAGTTGCTTTCGCAACATGTCTGGAAGGCAATTACGGAGCTCAGCTTGTTCTTCAAGGATTTATCTGCCGCGATCATTACTTCTGCATCCATGGCAAGGCTTGAGGAGGAAATTCCAATTATTTTATGCAAGCTTGAGCGAATATTTCCTCCCAGTTTTTTTGAATCAATGGAGCATTTACCGGTTCACTTGCCATACGAAGCGAGCATAGCTGATCCCGTGCAGTATCGCTGGATGTATCCTTTCGAGAGGTAAATATATACATCATTAAGATATGTTGACATTTCAAATATTATTTCATTGCAAGAAAATTGGTTAATTTTTTGTTTCAACTTTACATATAGGTATCTTAAGAAGTTAAAAAATAATATGCGTAATAAGGCAAGGGTTGAAGGTTCTATATGCAATGCACACTTGGTCGAAGAAGTTTCAGCTTTTGCCTCGCATTACTTTGAGGGTCACGTCCACACGAGGAGCCAAAATCTTGGTCGTAACGATGACGTATGTGTGGACGAAGGAGAACCTAATGATGGTAGAATATCAATTTTTAAAGGTATCGCCGTTCATTTGGTGGGCAGAAGTCAAGAAATCTTAGCGATATGGAGTATAATGCAGCACATTATTACATCCTAATGAACTATAGAGAAGTCGATCCATATATTGAGTAAGTGTATACTTCAATGCTTAATTGGAAATTTTAATTTAAATTACAATATACCATAATATTTAATTTTTAACATCAGTTTTCATCCTTTTCATCCCATAAGGATGTTTATGATAGACAACGACAGATGAATCCCGACATCAGTCAAGTTGCAAATGGGCAGAAATTAGAAACAGAGTTTGCTTACTGGTTTTATGAATTTGTGAGTAGTATCACTCAATCAATTTCAATAATGGCTTTTATTTTTTGAATTGGATGTGAATAGCTTATTAATTTATAGGTAAACGGTCCATGGTCCACAATCGACAATATTTTCATTAAATGTCTATCGCAATGGCCATTGAAGACGTAACAATCTCTACTGGCTATTTTGTAAATGGGTACAAATTTCAGATTGAACGATTAGCAGCTTCAAGAGGCACGCAGAACTGGGGCATGTGTGTGTAAAGGAGAAAGTGTTGGAGCAAATATGCAGGATTATTATGAAAAGTTAGTAGAGGTGGTTGAAGTTGAATATCCCGGTTGGCCTATGAAACAAACCGTATTGTTTCGTTGTGATTGGTTCGATCCGATAGTTCCTATGGGAAAAAGGGTTCATAACGACTACAATTTAGTTGAAGTGAACCATCGACGAAGATTGCAGAAATATGACCCATTCATCCTTGCATCCCAAGCTCAGCAAGTCTTTTACTGTGGATATCCAAGTTTGCGCAATGACAAGCGAGATTGGTGGGCCATTTCTAAAATCGTCCCACGTTCAACAATCGTATTAGAGGAGAGTTCATCAAGTCAATCAGCCGAGTGCCCTGCATTTCAAGAGGATGAGATGGAAATGCATGCAATTGAGGACGACACAAGGGCTCCTGAAACATTACTTAGAGATCCAAATGGTGATGTCCAAGAAATTGCAGATGCAAATGTTCAGTTTCCTTCCGATGATAATGAAACTGAATCGCAGTCCGATACGGCATCGGATGTTGAACCAACATTTTACGAAACAAATGACACCAATTAAACAAAGAGGTTTTTTAAAATTTAACTTTTTTTATAAGTGTTAAATTTTTACATAGTCAATCATTAATCGTAATTTAATTGTATGAATCTTTAGTATTTTCAGTATGACGGGCAGAGGTAGATCTACCGACGACAGACGAAGTGAGCAGGGACGTAGCCATGCTGCATCAAATCACATGAGCGTCAGAGATGGAGAGTTCGGATCTCCAGCAGTCGCACAGCCTTCGATCTCTCCAGCAGTATTACCATCTAGCCGATCGGCACATACCTTCGAGAGTTCATCCACCATCGACCGCACCGTACTTCAACTTGATGCTCAGGGGCTGTAAGTATATACTAATTAAAATATATTTATGTTTTTAAGTCAATTACTTATAAACATGCATTTTTTAACAGATTTATTGAGCAGCATCATGTATCCAGCCACATCAGCGCCATATTTCAGAGGCATGCAGATCCCAGTGGCTATGATTGGCGCCACGTATCTCCAGCCACGAGGGAGTTTTATTTTTCTGAGTTTCAGGTAAACTTATTAAATACAATTTATCACTGATATAAAATTTCTTAATCTTAATAAATTCAGAAACTAACTGTTTATTTTAATGCAGAAAAAGTTTACGTGGAATCCTGCCAGCCATGATGCCATTAGGGCAGCATGGGAGGCTCTGACGGGACACCGATACTCCGACATGCTTCATCGTTGGAGGTCATCGGGTCAGCGTCCTGTGTACGTGCCAGAGGGTATTTGGCACGAGTGGCAGCAGGCCTGGCAGTCTGATGGCTGGCACAAGAGGTCCGCATCAGTCAGCACGAACCGTCGATCTGAGAAGGGCGGTCCTGGCACGGGTCTCTCCCGCCATACTTCGGGCTCCATTTCGATTCAGGAGCACAGACGGCGTATGGTAAGAAAACATAAATATTTTAATTACTATTTAGTTATTTATAAATATTTGTATTAATATCAATTTTTTTATTGTTATAGTCTAAGCAGGAGGGCGGAGATCCTGGTGAGTTTCGTCTATTCAGGGTGACACACACCAGGAGGGACGGTTCCTGGGTCGACACGCGATCACGGAAGGTTGCGGTAAGAAATTAGATTTATGTAGTATCTGTTTAATTTCTAAAATTTTATTTCAAGAAATTTATTAACTCATTTATTATTGATTTCATAATTTAAAGACACGAGTCGAGGAGCTTCGCTCCCAGGCATTGCAGGTCGACTCTACTGATGGGGAGACGCCCGTCGAACTCTCAGCAGAGAAGAGTCGGCATGTATTTTTGGAGGCTATTGGTGCCCAGCCGCGAGACCGCAGGATCTATGGTCTGGGCACTAGAGCTTCTACATATTTTTCCTATCAGGCCTCCAGCTCGCGAGTTTCTGGTGATATTCCTCCCGAGCGTTTAGACGACCTTCGGAGATCTATTGCAGAGGAGGTTCGGCAGGAGGTCGAGCAGGATTTCGAGGATCGTATGCGAGGCCGGGATCAGGAGATTGCAGACATGCGAGATGAGATGCATCATTTGCGGGATATGGTTAGCCGCTTGTCGCAAAGTCTCCAGCCTCCACGTGATCGCTCAGATTCTTGATGTATTTTTTATCTTTTTATATGTTGTACATGAAAACTTCAAAATTTTAATATATTATTTATTTTTGTAAATTGAATGATTATTGTTTGGATCAATATGAGTGAAAAATGTTTCGATCAATATTTAAATGTAACGAAATTGTATTAACCATTTTAATTTTTTAATTTTTTAATTTTATTTTTTTAAAAAAATATTTATTTAGCGATGCATTAGCGATGCAATTGCATCGCTAATATTTTTAAATATTATTATTAAATATTACGACGCAATGAGCTGGCATCACAATATTTTAAAAAAATTAATTAGCAATGCATTAGCGACTCAAATTGCATCGCTAATATTTTCATAATATTACTATTAAATATTGCGATGCAATGATCTGGCGTCGTAATATTTTTAAAAAAAATTTAATTAGCGATGCATTAGCGACTAAAATTGCATCGCTAATATATCTAAAATATTATTATAAATATTGCGACGCAGTGACCTGGTGTCGTAATATTTAAAAAAAAAAATTATTAGCGACGCATTAGCGACTAATATTGCATCGCTATTATATTTAAAATATATTATTAAATATTACGACGTAGCTAAATGCGTTGCAATATTGCGATGCAATTGAATGTGTTGCAATATTTAATATTAATATTTAAAATATTAAAATTTAGTTTTAAATTTAGTGACACATTTTGGTGCATCGCAATATTGCGATGCATCTCTGCGTCGTAGAGAGTCGCTGTTTTGCGACACAATTGCGATAAATTGTGGTTGCGACGATATTCTCAGCGACACAGTCATTACGTCGCTAATGCGTCACAATAGCATGTTTAGCGACGCATTAGCGATGCATTTGGGCGTCGCAATATTTTTTTTTTCTTATAGTGTTTAAGCTAAAGTTTAAAATGTAATTTTATATGCATATACTTAGTATTTTTGTCATCATCAAAAAGGAGAATATTTTGACCTAATTAGTGATTTTGATGAATAACAAAAATCACATGAGTATATTTCTTATGTTACTAATATTTTTGATTAAGTGTTTTAGGAATTTAAAAATTTATCTAATCAAAATTCAAGAAAAATTGAGTTTGAATCTTCTAGTGTCAAATGTCATGTTTCAGCAATTAGAGCTGACTCAAGAAGTATTAGAGCCGACTTCGGAGCGTATCGGAATAGTTTGGCATTTTTGGCACGGATTAGAGCTGACTCCTGCAGAGATTAAAGCCGACTTTAATCGAAAGATAGAGAGTCTCATTTTTGCATCAGATTAGAGCTGACTCCTGCATAGAGAGCCGTAGTTATATTGAGAGTATTTTTTGGGGCTTCATTAGAGCTGACTCCCGCATTCTCTAGAGCCGACTCCCGCATGAGAAGTGTCAACCTCTCGAAAAGCCAGAGCCAACTCCGCGATGAGCAAAAGTTTTTGTTTTAAACATTCCGAGTTAGAGCCGACTCCAGGTCTTATTAGATCCGACTCTAATCTATCAGAGATAGATTTTAGAAGTGTTAGAGATAGATTTTAGAGCTTGTCTTTTCTCCAATAAATCTCAACGGCTCTTTTCTCTTTCATGCTAAACACATCCTCAAGTACTTTTAACAACTAGTTTTCATCTAAAAATGGATTTAGAGGAGATTATAAAAGGGGAGTCATCCAACCGTTTTGAGATGACAAAAAGAGAGAATAGAAGTGAAAAATCAGAAAGACAAACGTTTAAATCCAAAATCCTTTTATTCAAAACCGAGTTTATAGAAATCCAAAGCATTCAAAAGTCAACCTTAAAGGATTTCTATTAAACCAAAAGAAGAAGCAAAGAGCCCTAGTTCTTCAAAAGCCTCTACATCAACGATTCTTTCAAAGCTTCAATCCTATCTTAAGGAAGATCATCCCAGAGGAATAGAAGAAAAGAAGAAAAGTCCAACTTCAGAAATCTTCTAAATTAGGCTCTTCTATTTCTATCTTGATTATATTGTCTTATTTGCTCATTTGAGGAGCTTTATATCTATTTTAACCTTACTCTTATAACATTTGGTTACTGATTCAATCAGGTGATTGAATTAGGAAAGGTAGATCAGCCTTGTTCAAGCTAAAAAGCTTGGGATAGGTTTTGTGCTGATGAACCTGTGAAAACCAGCTGGGTTCGTTGTGATCCCATTGTAAAACAATATGTTTGAGTTGTGAGCTTAGAAAACAACTTTGCTATAATCAAGATGATTATAGTATGGGCCCAAGAGTTGCTTGGGAGTGGATGTAGGTATAGCTAATACCAAACCACTATAAATTTCTTGTGTTTATCGTGCTTGTCTCTCTTTCTCTCTACTCTATCTTGTACACTCTATTTTGCATTCTTGCACCACACTCATTGCATATATCCTTGTGCACTATCACTTTGAAATTATTTTTAAGTGCCAAAATTTTTTAAAATCCAATTCATCCCTCCTTAGATTGCCATCTAGGCCAACAGGGTTGGAAGCATTACAGAAAGAAAGTCTACATCCAGGTATTTTACTTTTGTTGGAGGTAACTTAGTCATTTGGAGGAGTAAAAATCAGCAGGTGGTTGCATTATTTAGTGTAGAGGTTAAATTTCGTGGCATGGCCAAAGAACTTTGTGAGCTTCTTTGGTTAAGGGAATTGTTAAAAGAAATTGGCTACTCATCTGGACCCGCTATGAAATTGTTTTGTGACAATAAAGCCGTTATAAAAATTTTACATAATCTAGTTCAACATGATAGGACCAAACATGTTTTTGTATACCGACATTTTATCATAGAAAAGCTTGAGGCAAAGGTAGTTCAATTTTCATTCATAAAATCAGAGGAGCAACTGGTAGACGTTTTTACAAAAACTATCTCAAGTAAGGTGTTCTACAGCTCTCTAGACAAGTTGTGCATCGAAGACATCCATGCACCAACTTGAGGAAGAGTATTGCATGAGCTGTCACTTTGGATTGACCATTAGAATCATGGAATTAAAATCAATCACTGGAGCTAACACTTGGGATCGACGGCTAGAATCATGGAATTAGAATCAACCACTGGTTACACTCAATCAATCCGACAAATTATGTATCACCATTATCCTAGCCTAGACTTGTGTAAATAGTTGTTTCTTTCCAAAGTTAGCAGCCTTATATTTACTATAAGAAGAAACACTTATATCCAGAAATAGGATCAATGGAAATACAATACCATTTCAACAACTACTTCACAAAATCTTTGATATAATGTTTAGTCAATCTTTCATTTACTCCATTTTGTCAATCTTCATCTTCTCCGTACAATATTCGCTGCCAACTACACTTGGTCTAATTGATTGCTCACCTATCCAGCTAGATGGAGGTGAAGATTACAAGATGGAGGTTCTTACCTTCCATGTGTACATCCTGTCGGTCTCCATCTCCCTTACTCTCGGTGTTCATCATCTATCCGATCTAAGGGTTTGTTCAACATTGTATCCCACATTGATCCCTGTTGTCTATTATTGCTTTTCTTAATTGATTACCTAGGGTGATTTAGCTGCTTGAGACTACAACTGTCCATAAATGCTTATAAATGACTTGCTAGATCATTGGACTCCATGCTAGAGTATTCTAGTAGAACCATTTGATTGTGGCCATAGTATTGTCAAGAAAGCAGTGTTTTAAGTACTATTGCTCATATTGAATTTAGGCCTGATGTCATATCTTAGATTTTACAAGGCATGTGATCTTTTATAATTTTTACATGGCATTATATTAATTGAATGGGATACCTATCGGTGTAATGTAGCGTTCATTAGCATCTCAATAATAGCAGGGAGTTTGCCTGTAGGTAAGAATCCTTTTGCATGTTTTTTTATTATGTATAGGTATGCAATTTTATGTTTTGCTCTTTATATTATAATAACGAATGGAACTGACAATGAATCATCTAGATTATGAATGGTCTTTGATGTGAGTTGTAGTGACAGAATAGATCTCGTCGACCTTAAATTAAGATTTAGAAACTTGACTCTTTCTTGATACCAATGCTTGTGAATAGACGTGCATCAAATATATATGTTGTGGTGGAATGAAAATCTCTAAGTTGAAAACTGTGTTTTGGAAACCTCAACGATATAGTTTTGCGTTGAAAATAATTGTGTTTTTAATTTGATAATGCTGGTAAAGGGTTGCATTCAAACTAGTGTGAAAGAGAATTGCACATGGTGTGATTTACCATCTTTCATCTTCATCTTCCTTCTCTCTCTGGTTCTCTTCTCAGGCCCTCATAACTCCCCAACATCTCCGTCTAGGATGGAGCTGAGAGTCTATCTGCCTCCCCTTCCTCTACCTCTCGATCCTTTCCCTTTCTATGTGAGCCCTTCTCTCTTCAAGATTCAAAATCTAGCGGATGCATACACTAGTTATCTCAAATCGGTTTTGAAATATTTGCGAAAGCTAAGGATTGCATTTTATTTGATGATCTATATTATATTAATTTAATAATAAAATAATAAGAAGATTAAGAGATTTAATATCACAACTGAATTTTTTAAGTCACCGTATATTCTTAACACATGAGAAAAATCTCGCATATATTTCTTCAATAATAAAATAACTTCGAACATGCCTACGATGTGTTTTCTAGCCCACCATATAATTTTTAATTTAAAATAATTTAAAATTTATTTTTAATAATCACATTAATTAAAATAAAAATTAATCCAATTAATTTTTATGTGAAAATTAATTTAGAATTCTTAATTCTAAATTAATAATTCAACTTAACATATCATAAAGTTTACATAATTTAATGAAGCCATTCAGATAAATTATGGACATTATAATTTTAAGCTTCAATAATTTTAATATTTAATTAATAATTTAAGTAAAATATTAAAATTATTAATTTTAAATTACTCTATAAAAATTTAGAACTGCACTTTCAAAATTATTAAATTAATTATATTCAAAAAGATTTAAATTGTCCATTAATATAGTCACCACATATAATTCAATCCTCCATAAATGATTCATAATTAACCTCTTTAATTATATATTTCTTCAAAAGTATCATTGATTCTATAATGAATAATATTTATGATCTAATCATAAATTGAGCGCTCTTATTATTTAAGAATGGATTTCATCTTTTATATTAATATTTTTGATTATTTATGTTATTATATTTTTAATATATCAAGAATTTGATATAAAAAATATAATACAATAAATAGGAGTCTATTAATTACTTAGAATTAAGATCGATTTATATATGACCATCATTGATTAATTTTGAATGCTATGTTTTAACGATGAAATTTATTAGAGATTCATAATTAATCGCATTTCAGTCTTATATAATCAAATTATATAAAGTGCTTTCATTCCGATAATCTCATTATCAACAATCCGGATAAGATCGTTTCATTCACAATGTAATGAACCACGCTAGTAATTTTAAATTAAAGATTTAACTTTAATTCATAATTACGAATAGATTTAGATTATTTTACTTTAAATATTATCCTCTATATAACACTTATATACATATTTAAAGTCACAATTAAATAATCCAGAAATTTTTATATTTATAAAGCATCAAAACATGCATGCAAAAATAATATTAAAAAATTTTCTCAAATTAATCAGCATAATAATAAATCTCATTTGTTTATGGCACATGTCCCAATAATCTTTCACTTACCCTAAAGTAAATGAGACATGTCTCTAAGTCTGATCCCTTCAAGATGTAGCTCAAATCCCTGAGCTGGTAATGTCTTAGTAAACGGATCAGCTATATTGTTTGCAGATGCGATCTTCTCAACTGAAACATCACCTCTACTGACAATCTCTCTCACAAGATAAAATGTTCTACTATTATTATGGTAGAGTCTAATTGGTTCAAGCATATCTGGAATTGCTTTCAAATTTTTTAAGAATTCACGAAGCCAGACTGCCTCTTTAGGTGCTTCACAAGCTTCTACATATTCAGCCTCTATGGTAGAGTTAGCAATGCAGGTTTGCTTGATGCTTCTCCATATAATGGCTCCTCCCAAAGTGAATACCGCTCCAGAGGTAGACTTTCGAGAGTCTCTATTTGATTGAAAATTAGAATATGTATATTCAACAGGAATCAAATCCCTACCAGAATATACCAGCATATAGTTTTCGTCCTTCTCAGATATTTGAGAATATGCTTAATCGCAACCCAGTGGTCCAATCCTGGGTTTGACTGGTATCGGCTAACCACTTCCACGGCAAAGCATATGTCGGGTCTTGTACACAACATTACATACATCAAACTGCCAACTGCTGAATCATAGGGAATCCATCTCATATCTTCTTTGTCTTGCGGTGTTTTAGGATACTGCTCTTTAGAAAGATAACTCCATGTCGAGTAGGTAAATTACCTTTCTTGGAGTTTTGCATTGCAAATTTGACAAGCACCTTGTCAATATACGTTGCCTAAGATAACGCCAAAAGCCTATTCTTGCAATCCCTTATAATTTGAATGCTAGAATGTAGCTTGCTTCTCCCAAATTCATCATTTGAAAATTATTGGCTAGCCAGTTCTTTACTTTGAATAAAGATCCTACATCATTCCCAATGAGTAGAATGTCATCCATATAAAGAATTAAGAAGATCACTTTATTCCCTTCCATTTGCTTATAGATACAATGTTCACCTAAATTTTATTTAAAACCATAAGATTTTATGGCTTCATTAAATCTGATGTTCCAAAATCTAGAAGCTTGCTTAAGCCCATAAATGGACCTTTGCAATTTGCAGACTTTTTGCTTTGGCCTTTAGCTACAAAACCCTCTGGTTGGACCATATGAATAGTCTCTTCAAGATGGCCATTCAAAATGCCATCTTCACATTCATTTGCCATATCTTATAATCATAATGAGCAGCATTAGACAAGAGAATTCGAATGAATTTTAGCATGGCTACTGGCAAAAAAGTATCCTCATAGTCTACTTCTTTTTGGGTAAAACTCTTTGCCACCAACCTAGCCTTGAAAGTCTCCACATTTTTATAGGCTTCTCTCTTTCTCTTATAGATCTATTTGCATCCAATAGGTTTAACGCCTTTTGGTAGATCTATAAGCTTCCAAACTAAATTGGAGTACATTGACTCCATTTCGTGCTTCATAGCTTCCTGCCATTTCTGTTGATCAACATCCTCCGTTGCCATCTTGTATGTCAATGGTGTAGGGTTACGGAATGAAAAATCCCAATCTCATTGGAATAAAATGGCAGCAGAAACAAAATAAATTTATTCCATAACCCACCAAGAATCACATGCGTTTCATAAAACCGAAAGAAGGATAAACAAAATTATTACCTTTTGTTGATCAGTATGTAATCCGTCTGTTCTTGTGTTGGGTTTGCTCGGATCTTCAAAGGTGCTGCCTTTCAGAAAGACGACACCCTCTACAAGTATCCACACACGAACGGACACCAAAATAGTTTTGAATGCTAGTTCAACAAGTCCATTTTTCACAAAAATGAACCATAGTTTCCAACTCTCTGCTTATCTATTTTAAGGCAAAAGACATGACCCTTCAAATGCCCCAATAGACGCGACCTTTCAAATGCCCAATCGACATGACCTTTCAAATGCCCAATGGACTTTAAAACGTATATATCATATATATACAAGTATGCTGGGGTTTTTGGTTAACTAGGATTTTAATTAATATTTATTTAAAACTCCTTTTAAATAATGACAATTTAAATCCTTTCCTTACCAAATAAGGAATTTATATTTTTAACCAAAAACTTTATGGATTATTTCCTTATCCAATAAGAAAATATAACAAATTAATTACTTGTCATAATTTAAATTACGAATTTAAATTTTCTCAAAATTAAACTCGAATCTAAATGACAACTAATTATTATTTGTAATTTAAAATAATCTCATCATTTTAAATTACTATAGAGAGTAACAAACCGTAACCATTATTGTCCGTTCTTAGTGTGCGACCCTATAGGTTCAATTAACGTTGGCAGTAGGCCTAAATCACATTTTGATCCTACAAGTCATAAGCGGCCTCTAGCAAGACATTATGACTACCCAAGTTAAATGAAAAGCTCATGTTCCGAGACAACCTTAAAGTAGCTATTGACATAATCCTTTTGTCACATGATATCTTGATAGAATATAAGGCATGGATAAAGTCAACCTTATATCGCTCTATCTTTAATTTCTCGAAACCCAATTAGACTGACTAAACAAATGATATTGATCTCCATCAATTCATTTGAGCATGGCCATGCATTTCTCAGTCTCAATCATCGAGGGGCCCAGAGATATCTCTCTTATAATAAGAGGACAAATTCCATCTTAATCACTCATATCTCACTACATGATTCTTATTATGTTCAAGCATAATCTTTATAATCATCCGGTTAAAGACAACGTTTGATTATGTCAAAACATAATATTCCTCATGTTGAGAACTATAGCAATCTCAGGTCTAAGGATTTAATGACACAACTACTAGAGATTAACTTATGACTTTGATCCATGTATTAATCTCAAGGCGGGTCTTGTCCAATATTTGTTCTCAACAAATACATATAAATTTGATTTGTATCTCATACACATATTCATCCCATGAATATCAATCAAATTTCATACTAATCTTAATTTATTGTTATTCCCACAACAATAACCGATTAGGGACATTTAGAATAATTCATAATATTATTCAAGGATTATTATATAATAAACATGCAAATTATGATAATAGTAAATGCTCATAAATATTCAAAATACCATGTCCATACAATAGGCCTAGGGCACTATTACTAACAATCTCCCACTTGCACTAGGCCCACTCATCAATGTATCTAATACCTATGAACCTAGCATGACGATCATGCTTTGCTTGTGGTAGAGGCTTAGTCAATGGATCAGCAACATTGTCATCTGTTGGAACTCTGCATATTTTTACGTCACCTCTCTCAATGATTTCTCGAATGAGATGATAACGCCTAAGAATGTGTTTGGATCGCTGATGTGACCTAGGTTTCTTTGCTTGTGCGATAGCACCATTATTGTCACAATGAACATCAACAGGATTTGTGATGCTAGGAACCACTCCAAGGTCAGTAATGAACTTCTTGATCCAAACTGCTTCCTTTGCTGCATCAGATGCTGCTATGTATTCAGCTTCAGTTGTAGAATCAGCAACAGTGCTTTGCTTCGAACTTTTCCAGCTAACAGCACCACCATTTAAACAAAACACATATCCTGACTGCGATCGGAAATCATCTTTGTCAGATTGAAAGCTTGCATCTGTGTAACCACTTACAACCAGATCATCTTCCAATCCGCCATACACCAAGAACATCTTTAGATCTTCTCAGATACTTAAGAATGTTCTTGACAGCCGTCCAGTGACTCTCACCGGGATCTGACTGGTATCTACTCGTTATGCTTAAAGCATAAGAGACATCTGGTCTAGTGCACAACATAGCATACATGATAGATCCTATTGCTGAAGCATAAGGAATCTTACTCATGCGCTCTCGCTCATCTTTTGTGTTAGGACACTGAGATTTGCTAAGTGTAATACCATGAGACATAGGCAAGTATCCTCTCTTGGAATCTTGCATACTGAACCTTTTCAGTACTTTGTCTATGTAAGTACTTTGACTTAGACCAATCAGCCTCTTAGATCTATCTCTATAGATCTTTATCCCTAGGATATAGGCAGCTTCGCCTAAGTCTTTCATTGAGAAACATTTCCCTAACCAAGACTTGACACTCTGCAAGGTAGGGATATCATTCCCAATGAGTAAAATGTCATCAACATATAAGACCAGAAATACAATGGCGCTCCCACTAACTTTCTTGTAAACACAAGGTTCATCTTCATTTTTGATAAATCCAAACTCTTTGACTGATTCATCAAAACGAAGATTCCAACTCCGAGAAGCCTGCTTCAAACCATAAATGGATCTTTGAAGCTTGCATACTTTACTAGAATTCTCAGGTTGTACAAAACCCTCAGGTTGTGTCATGTACACATCCTCAAGTAAGTTTCCATTAAGAAACAGTTTTAACATCCATTTGCCAAATCTCATAGTCATAATATGCAGCAATGGCAATGAGAATTCTAATAGACTTAAGCATGGCTACAGGTGAAAAAGTTTCATCATAGTCTATACCATGAGTTTGTTTGAAACCTTTTGCAACTAGCCTTGCTTTGTAAGTATGCACTTTACCATCCATGTCAGTTTTCTTTTTGAAAACCCATTTGCACCCAATGGTCTTTGTACCTTCAGGTGGCTCAATCAAGGTCCATACCTGATTATCATACATGGATTGGATTTCAGACTTCATGGCCTCTAACCATTTCTCAGAGTCTGGATCTAACATAGCCTCTTGATAGGTAGTAGGTTCATTTTGATCCACTAACAATACATCATGATTATCAGTCACAAGAAATCCATATCTCTCGGGCTCATGACGTATCCTATCAGATCTACGTAAATTTTGTGCTACAGGTGGTGTGTCAACAATGGTTTGTTGACTTTGAGCATCCACAGGCGGTTCAATGTTATCTTGTGGTTCTCGAATTTCTTCGAGTTGTACCTTGCTCCCACTGGTTCCTTTAGAAATAAATTCCCTTTCTAGAAAGACACCATTCCGAGCAACAAACACTTTGTTCTCAATGGGATTGTAAAAGTAGTATCCTTTAGTCTCTTTAGGATACCCCACAAAAAAACATTTGTCAGACTTGGGTTCCAGCTTATTTGAAACTTGACGTTTTACATAAGCTTCACAACCCCAAATCTTAAGAAAAGACAAACTGGGCTTTTTACCATTCCACATCTCATATGGCGTCTTTTCAACCGCTTTGGTTGGAACTCGATTTAGTGTGAACGCAGCTGTTCAAGTGCATAACCCCAAAAGGTAAGTGGAAGATCCGTTAGACTCATCATAGATCGAACCATATCTAATAAGTTCGATTCCTTCTTTCAGACACACCATTCCATTGTGGTGTTCCAGGAGGAGTTAGTTGTGGAATGATTCCACAACTTCTAAGATGGTCATAAAAATCTTGGCTCAAATATTCTCCACCTCGATCAGATCGAAGTGCCTTGATTGTCTTGCCAAGTTGGTTTTGTACTTCATTTTGAAAAGATTTGAACATTTCAAATGATTCAGATTTGTGTCTCATCAAGTAGACATAACCATATCTACTGAAGTCATCAGTAAATGTAATGAAGTACTTGTAACCTCCTCTGGCATCTGAACTTAATGGTCCACATACATCTGTATGTATTAGGCCCAATAATTCATTGGCCCTTTCACTGTGTCCAGTAAAGGGATCCTTTGTCATCTTACCCAATAGACAAGATTCACATGTATCATATGATTCAAAATCAAATGAGTTCAAAAGTCCATCTTGATGGAGTTTTGATATGCGTTTCTCATTTATATGGCCAAGGCGACAATGCCAAAGATAGGTTGAATTTAAGTCATTGGACTTAAATTTCTTGGTAGTTATGTTATAGACAGAAGAATTGTTGGATTTTTGAAGATTCAAAACATAAAGACCATCTAGTAATTCGGCATTTGCATAGAACATGTCTTTATGATAAATGGAGCAATTATTATTCTTAATAATAAAAGAAAAACCATCATTATCCAAACAAGAAACTGAAATAATATTCCTACACATTGTAGGAACATAAAAGCAATTGTTCAAAACTAACAAAAGCCCACTGGGCAAAGAAAGTTCATAACTTCCTACAGCTAAAGCAGCAACTTTTGCTCCATTGCCTACTCGAAGATCAACTTCGCCCTTCTTCAGTTGTCTACTCCTTTTAAGCCCCTGCACATTTGTGCAAATGTGAGATCCACATCCAGTATCTAATACCCAGGAACTAGAAGGAGAAAATTAATCTCTATAACATAAATACCTGAAGAACCGGTCTCACCAGTCTTCTTCTTCTTCTTTAGATCCTCCAAATACAGCTTGCAGTTTCTCTTCCAATGACCAGGTTCATTGCAAAAGAAACAGACACCCTCCTTTGGGGCTTTAGCCTTGGGTTTAGGATTGGGCTTGGGTTGAGCATTGGACTTTCCAGCCCTTCCCTTACCCTTTCCTTTTCTTTTCTTCATAAGGCCCTTTCCCTTTTGAACCATCAGAACATGGCCAGGCTTGGACTTAATATTCTGTTCAGCAGTTTTAAGCATCGTATGCAGCTCAGAAATTGATTTGTCCATTTCATTCATGTTATAGTTCATGATAAACTGGTCATAACTATCAGGAAGTGAATTTAGGATCAAATCTGTTGCCAACTCTTGGCTCAATGGAAATCCAAGCCTATCAAGGTGCTCAATATAGCCTTTCATTTTCAACACATGAGCGCTAACTGAAGCACCCTCAGCCATTTTGCAAGAGTGCAATGCCTTGGTAGTATCATACCTTTCTTGCCTTGCTTGTTGCTGGAACATTTCCTTTAGATTGACAATCATATCATAAGTTTCCATGTTTTCCAAATCTTTCTGAAGTTCAGAACTCATGGTAGCTAGCATCAAGCATGCAACATCAATAGAGTCATTATGATGCTTCTCATAAGCATTCTTTTCAGCTCTAGAAGCATTATCGGCTGGTTCTTCAGGGTGAGGTTGATCCAGGACATAAAGCTTCCTTTCTTGTTTGAGAACAATTCTCAAATTTTGAAACCAGTCAAGGAAGTTAGTCCCAGTAAGTTTGTCCTTCGCAAGGATTGATCGCAGTGACATAGTAGAATTGTTATCATTGTTGGCCATCTACAATAAATGCAAAGTTCGTTAAGTATTTTGATTATGAAAAACTCCCACTAAATTAACAACCCTCAATAATAATAATCATATTAATTTAGTGAGCTAAGATCCATATTTATACTCAACTTTAAGTCAGCTTTGGCATGACACTTAAAATTAAGTTTTTTTAGGTAGGTAACTCTTACCAATTGCAACTCATGCAACTCTTAGAAATTTATGGGATTTTGACATCATATGTCCCGGCATGTTTAAATCCCATCTCATGCCATTAGGCCCAAAACCGTTTTGATAACCTAATTAAGTTAAACCATTTTTAAACATATGGGTAGCACCATTACCATCTTGTCTCACTAATGTAACCTAATGTACTTCTACTTTGGTAGAACCCACATTAAGGTGATAAAAGCCTTGACAAGTGTTCAAATATGGATGGCATGTCAACTTAAAATTTTATGTGAGGGATCTAGATAGATCTTAATTTTTAATTAATAGATCTCATCATGCATTTAGTATCACATACTCATTGATATCATACATGGCATCACATACTTATGAAACATCATACATAGCATCTCATACATGTATATAATAAACGTGTCATAGTATGGCCTTATCAAGATTGATCTTCATAAGCCAATATGAAGATCAATGGTCAATCCTAGGTAATAATGAGCAACACCATAATGTCTACTTGACCATCATCTTGTGCATAGACACCTAGCTCCTCCATCACCATGGTTGGATTGCAGGACTTCAAATGGCTTGCTTTGTCTTCTTGTTTTATTACAATAAATAAACAAATACTACTAAAAGTAAAAGAAAAATTACAATGAAACAAAATGGCACACATGCCATATTTAATAATTACAACCCTTGTAAAAGAATAATAAAAACCTGCCAATCATATTGGTCACAAGGCCATACCATGCACCATACAAAGCAACACACCATGCAAAACATATCATGTTATCATATAGCATATACATATTGCATTAAAGAAAATATGTAATAATAGGCGTGTTGTTTAAAACCAATTAAATTTATAAGGCGCTCTGATTAGGTAGTACTACGGTTCCTAAAATTTGGAGATACAATAAAGTTTCATCCTAAAATTTGATTTTATTGATCTCATCAATAAATTTAAGGCTTACATCCGCACCACCATAAACAGCAATTGATAAATCCTTATTGATATGTGAATTCAGTTCATGTATTAATCTAATTAAGACAACACCGAAATCATATATCATGTTATTAAACACTTTAATTGCAATATCCCATTCGGATTCTTAATCATATTAACGAATCCTTACAGGAAACAGATTCATCAATTAACACCTTAGAAAACCTATTATCTATGTCGTTCGCGCAAACACTAATATCATATATATATACAAGAACGCAAACCATGCCAAGATCATATACATCTCATACATACAATCAAACATGGCAGTTTCGATTTTATGAAAACGCAAGTGGCTCTGATACCACTGTTGGGTTACGGAATGAAAATCCCAATCTAATTGGAATAAAATGGCAGCGGAAACAAAATAAATTTATTCCATAACCCACCAAGAATCACATGCGTTTCATAAAACCGAAAGAAGGATAAACAAAATATTACCTTTTGTTGATCAGTATGTAATCCGTCTGTTCTTGTGTTGGGTTTGCTCGGATCTTCAAAGGTGCTGCCTTTCAGAAAGACGACCCTCTACAAGTATCCACACACGAACGGACACCAAAATAGTTTTGAATGCTAGTTCAACAAGTCCATTTTTCAAAAAATGAACCATAGTTTCAACTCTCTTTATCTATTTTAAGGCAAAAGACACGACCCTTCAAATGCCCCAATAGACGACCTTTCGAATGCCCAATCGGACATGACCTTTCAAATGCCCAATGGACTTTAAAACGTATATATCATATATACAAGTCTGCTAGGGGTTTTGGTTAACTAGGATTTTAATAATATTTATTTAAAACTCCTTTTAAATAATGACAATTTAAATCCTTTCCTTACCAAATAAGGAATTTATATTTTTAACCAAAATCTTTATGGATTATTTTCTTATCCAATAAAAAAATATAACAAATTAATTACTTGTCATAATTTAAATTACGAATTTAAATTTTCTCAAAATTAAACTCGAATCTAAATGACAACTAATTATTATTTGTAATTTAAAATAATCTCATCATTTTAAATTACTATAGAGAGTAACAAACCGTAACCATTATTGTCCGTTCTTAGTGTGCGACCCTATAGGTTCAATTAACGTTGGCAGTAGGCCTAAATCACATTTTGATCCTACAAGTCATAAGCGGCCTCTAGCAAGACATTATGACTACCCAAGTTAAATGAAAAGCTCATGTTCGAGACAACCTTAAAGTAGCTATTGACATAATCCTTTTGTCACATGATATCTTGATAGAATATAAGGCATGGATAAAGTCAACCTTATATCGCTCTATCTTTAATTTCTCGAAACCCAATTAGACTGACTAGACAAATGATATTGATCTCCATCAATTCATTTGAGCATGGCCATGCATTTCTCAGTCTCAATCATCGAGGGGCCCAGAGATATCTCTCTTATAATAAGAGGACAAATTCCATCTTAATCACTCATATCTCACTACATGATTCTTATTGTGTTCAAGCATAATCTTTATAATCATCCGGTTAAAGACAACGTTTGATTATGTCAAAACATAATATTCCTCATGTTGAGAACTATAGCAATCTCAGGTCTAAGGATTTAATGACACAACTACTAGAGATTAACTTATGACTTTAATCCTTGTATTAATCTCAAGGCGGGTCTTGTCCAATATTTGTTCTCAATAAATACATATAAATTTGATTTGTATCTCATACACATATTCATCCCATGAATATCAATCAAATTTCATACTAATCTTAATTTATTGTTATTCCCACAACAATAACCGATTAGGGACATTTAGAATAATTCATAATATTATTCAAGGATATTATTATATAATAAATATGTAAATTATGATAATAGTAAATGCTCATAAATATTCAAAATACCATGTCCATACAATAGGCCTAGGGCACTATTACTAACAAATGGATCATCATTACTACCATCGGTGGCTGCAACTTGTGCTTCTCCATATTGATGATAGTGGATGGGTAATTTTATTTTCCTCCCACTGCATCGTGATGGCAGTAATGTTTGATCTCAGTAGTGGTCTTAACTTTTTATCGTTCAACAACTTTTATTGGTGTGGGGTTGATCTCATCAGCTAGTAACTCTTCCAGAACTACTTTACTTCTAGGTTTGAAGTCTGTCATATAGTTGTACTCGAGAAACATAGTATTTGTCGACACAAATACTTTGTTATCCTGAGCATTATAAAATAGACTCCTCTCGCTCTCTTGGGGTACCCTACAAATATGCATACGTTCGAATGAGGTTCTATCTTCCCAGTCTTTCCCTTTAGCACATGGGCTATACACCCCCATATACCGATGTGTCTCAAACTAGGTTTGTGACCATTGCATAACTCTAAGGGAGTCTTAGGGATTAACTTAGATGGAACTAAGTTTAGAATGTATATAGCTATTTATAGTGCATATCCCTAAAATGAGATAGGTAAAGAAAAATAGCTCGACATTGATCATTCTTTTAAATTTGTATGACTGCATCGAGGAGCTTCTTCGCTTGCCTCGCAGCCAACAAGCGTTCCACCATCCACACCAAAAGAAATGGTTGGAAGATGAATTGGATGAGTCTGTCAAGGTGTTGGACTTGTGCAGCACCTTGAGAGAAAAGCTAGTCACAATGAAAGAGCATGTTTAGGGCCTTCAGCTGGCCCTTCGAAGGAGAGACTCAACAAGTATGGAGAGCAAGTTGCACGCCTTTATACGCTTTGGAAAGATGGCACAAAAGGATGTCGATCATTGCTTCAGATCATTGAAACAAATGCATAACAAATCTCTATCTTGTTCTGCTGTTGATAAGGATTCTGTTTCATCAATGGCAGCACAGTTGTTGATGGGAGCGAGAGAGATTGCCATCTTTCTCCTCAAAACATATTGCTCTTCTTTTCCATGTCAAGGCCAAAAACAAAGGCTAGCAAGTGGTCTTTTGTTTCAAAAGCACTGCAGAAGAGGAAGGTGGCATGTGAGAATGGAGAATTTTCATGGTATGTTTCATATGACTGCATTTTCTGCAAAGATGCTGATGATGAGAAGGTACTGAAGGCACAAGATCAACTGGAGATGCTAAAGGATAAGGTGGAAGCTCTCGAGACTGAATTGGAATACCTCTACAGGGGGCTAATACAAAACAGAGTTTCTCTTCTTAACATCCTAAGTCTTTAGAGATCTCATCAGCCTTGTACCTATACAAACTCCATCACTAGCTTCCACATTTTTTAGGACTGGCTTTGGCTTTTTCTTACAATTTGTTATGTACATGAATTGAAATCTGAAAAGAGATTATACGACCTTTTTTAGGGATTTTTTTTAAACTATAGTTTCTTAGCTTCACAATATGGATGTGGAAGATCAAACTATATTCTATCAAGTGAAATGGTTACTAATGTCCCGTAGAGGATTTTTTATTCCTAGTCTATGCTAGCTTCACTTGTCCAGATATGAAACTTTCTTATTTCTTTACCTCTTCGCATCAGTTTCCCATGGTTGGTCACACGAAATCAATAAAGTTTATATACAATTACAATGAGCATAACCGTCTATAGCCTA
Organism: Calamus simplicifolius; assembly: GCA_900491605.1. Classification (NCBI taxonomy): domain Eukaryota; kingdom Viridiplantae; phylum Streptophyta; class Magnoliopsida; order Arecales; family Arecaceae; genus Calamus; species Calamus simplicifolius. The sequence continues at coordinate 434,415 of UESW01004954.1, read as the reverse complement.
GATGATTGGCTTTGGGATACATTTCCCAACATCTCCCACTTGGACTAAAGCCAATTGGAACAGAATCTAATTCCCATTTTTCATTTACAATCATTGAACTCTTGGATTCCAATGGCTTTAGTGAATGGGTCGGCTAGGTTCTCCTTTCCATTGATCTTCTAAAGGTTGATGTTATCTCGCTCCACGATTTCTCGCACAAGGTGATAGCCGCGCAGAATATATTTGGTGCGTTGATGGGACTTTGGCTCTTTGACTTGAGCAATTGTTCTAGTGTTGTGACAGTACACAAAAATGGGACCATCCAGAGAAGGTGTCACTCCCAGTTCACCTAGAAACTTTCGCAACCACACAGCTTCCTTTGCTACATTCGATGCCGAAATATATTTTGTCGAGTCCGCCATAGTCTGCTACTTAGAACATTTTTAGCAAATTGCTCCTCCATTTAGGGTAAAGATAAACCTTGACACACTCTTGCTGTCATCCCTATCTGACTAAAAACTGGAGTCAGTATATCCACAAGTTTTAAGTCAGGTTCTTCATAAATTAGCCATTGGTCTTTAGTATTTCGTAAATACTTAAGGATAGTCTTCACTACTTTTCAATGAGCTTCACCTGGGTCAGACTGGTATCTGCTCACTACCCCTAGTGAAATCTTACTCATATGCTCTCTTATTAGGAGTTGTTGTACAATCCTTTTTGGAGAGAGAAATTCCATGGCCCATCGAAAGATAGCTTTTCTTAGAATTCTCCATGCTAAACCATTTCAGTATAGTGTCTATGTACATAGATTGGGATAATCTCAAAAGCCTTCTAGATCTATCTCTATAGATTTTCATACCAAGTATATATAAGAGGCTTCACCCAAGTCCTTCATATAGAACTGAGATGACAACCATACCTTTATTCCCTGTAGTACTGGAATGTTATTCCCGATTAAGAGAATGTCATTTACATACAACACAAGGAATACAACCACGAAACCATTAGACCATTTATAAATGCAAGGTTCTTCTATGTTCCTAACGAAACCATACATCTTGATACATTTATCAAAACACATGTTCCAACTTCGAGATGCCTGCTTCATTCCATAGATAAATCTTTGAAGCTTGCACACTTTTGACTCATCTATGGATATGAACCCTTCAGGTTATATCATATACACCTCCTCTTCCAGCGCACCATTAAGGAAAGCTATTTGGACATCCAAAATTGCTAAATTTCATAATCAAAGTGTGATGCTAAATCAAGCATAATCTGAATGGATTTAAGCATTATCATAGGAGAAAATGTTTCATCATAGTCTATATCACAACGTTGACGATACCCTTGGCAACTAGACAGGCTTTATGTCTCTACCTGCCCATCTACACCTCTTTTCCTTTTGAAAATCCATTTGCACCCAATGAATTTTATTCCCTCAGGTGGATCAACCAATGCCCATATATTATTGATTTTCATGGATTCCATTTGGATTTCATGGCTTCTATCCATTTCTCAGAGTCAATCTCTGCATTGCATCCATATAGGTGATCGAATCCTCACTGTTCTCATCGAGTTCAATAGGATCGCCATCCTAGATCAAGAAACTGTAGTATCTGTCCAGTTAATGTGGCACCCTACCAAATCTTCTTAATGATTCCTGCATAGGCTTTGGGTTTGATCTAGTCAAAATCATTTCTATATCATCTCTTAAGTATGTCAGTTTTTCTATGTGTTAAACTTCACTAAGTTCAACCTTAGTGGCTCTAGTTCCTTCACCAAGGAACTCCTTTTCTAAAAAGATAGCCCTAAGACTGAGGAACAACTTTTGTTTTTCAGACAAGTAAAAGTAGTACCCCTTAGACTCTTTTGGATACCCAACAAATAGCACCGGTTAGACCTAGGTCCAAGCTTATCCATATCCAAACGTTTAACATAAACTAGGCAGCCCTAGACCCGAAGGTGTGAGAGTATCGGCTTACGCCCAATCCATATCTTATATGGCATTTTGTTAACGGACTTACTTGAAACTCTATTTAAAAGGTAACATGCTGATTCTAGAGCATACCTCCAAAAGGAGATCGGCAATGAAGCAAAGCCCGTCATGAATTGAACCATGTCTAACAGGGTTCGATTTCTCCTTTCAGAAACTTCATTTAATTAAGGTGTTCCTGGAGGTGCCCATTGAGAGAGAATCCCATTCTCCTCAAGATATGTCAGAAACTCACTGGAAAGATATTCACCACCTTGATTTGATCGAAGAAGGCATTTGGTAGCAGGTAATCTATCCAGATTACCTGTAATTTAAAAGGGCCCCATCGGATAATCATGTTTGGTACGTATTTTGAATGACAATCTATCCTGTCGTGGGTAATCTGGATTACCACTTTAGTGGTAATCCAGATTATCTCAGGAGAGGTGGTTATCCACATTACCAGTTATCTAATCTAATAAAATTTTCTTTTGATAAAATTGCCCCTATAAAAATAAAGTTATCCCTTCCTCCAAACAAAATTCCTTCTTTTTCTCCCTTTTCTCCTGTCTCGCTACCGTTATCTCTTTTCTCAAATCTAAACAAAAAAAATCATATTCATCCATAGAAAAAATATCGAATAGAAAAAAATTAAAACAAAAAAATATAGTTATAAGAAAACTCTAAAAAAAAAAAAAAAAAAAATTAATTACTAAAAAAAAAAAAAAAAAAAAAAAAAAAAAAAAATTAAATTAAAAATTAATTAAAAAAAAAATAAAAAAATTAAATTAAAAAAAATTAATTAAAAATTAATTAATTAAATTAATTTAAAAAATAATTATTATTTTATTTATTTAAATTAATTTTTAAAAAGTCAATTTTTTAATTATTTTTAAATATTAAATTAAATTAAAAAATTAATTTATTTATTAAAATAAAATTAATATTTAAAATAAAATTTAATATTTAAAAATAAAAAAAAAATTATATCAATTATTCTATTAATCTTAATTAATTTTATATAACAAAATATTAAAAAAATAAATTATTTTTAAAATATAATAAATAAATTATGATAATTGAAAGTTTAAGAATCAAAAAAAATTGAATAAATGTTTAAAGATTAAAAATATATTGTAATCTTAAAAAATAAATCTAGTATCTTCTACTTATATATAAATACTTTGATTTAGGGGTATTTTAAATTTTTTAATAGATTTGATTTAGTATATGAATTTGATTTAGGAGTATTTTGGGAATTTAATGTTATATGACTGTTAATCTGTTTGTCATACCAAACACAGTAATCAATATTATTGTAACATTACTTGTGTATACTAAATACAGTAATCAATATTACTGGTAATACACCAAACGCAACCAAAGGGTTTTGATAAACTTTTTAGTTTATTTTTCTACTTCATTATGATAACGTTTGAACATTTCAAACGATTCAGACTTATGTATCATTAAGAATATATAGTCATACCTCGAAAGATCGTCTGTAAACGTAATAAAATAATTATACCCAACCCTGGCATTGATATTCATAGGTCCACATACATCGATATGTACTAGATTTAGAATTTCATTAGTCCATTTACCTTTTCTACCAAAAGATTATAACTTGTCATTTTATCCAGAAGACAAGATTCACAAGTTGGTAATGATTCAAAATCAATAACATCAAGCATACCTTCTTGTCTCAACATGTTTATCCTGTTCTTATTAATATGACCTAGCCGGCAGTGCCAAAGGTAAGCATTGTTCGCGTAAAATAATCTGCAAGCGCACAGAATCGTAACAAGTAGTAAAGTATTTTTAGAAAACCGAATGTCGATCGTAACAAGTAGTAAAGTATTTTTAGAAAACAGAATGTCAAATCCACAGAGATTAATTATATTATTGAATACCAAAAGTCACTAAATTAATTACTATTTGGAAAATCAAATATAAACGAAACGTTCTACTATCTAAATTAAATAAAACTACTTAATCTAAAAATTAACAAAGTGTAAAAATCTAAACATGTAAAAATATGATAAGAATGGATCTAGAGCGATTGATTTCACCTAACAAATCCTACATAATTTATTCTTTTTAATTATTAAATTCTAATAATCTTATGTTGATGATTAAAATTTTTTAAATTATTTAATATCTTCTCTCGAATGATATGAAAAATATCTCCAACTAACAACTCCATATCTTTATGTAAATTTAATTAATTGAAGACTCATAATGTACTTTGAATTTTCTAAAAAAAATTATATTAATCGCAGTAAAGCATCTTTACTTTCACTCAACTAATGGTGCTTAATTCTAGAACTAAAATTACAAATCACCTCTCGGTCTCATTGTAATTCAATTGATCAAACAAAATAATAAGAATTAAATACTCAATCATGGAAATATTAAAAATAAAATAACTCATAAAGTAAATTATATGTTCATTGCTAGATTACATCAATGCTCTAGAAAAGAAAATTTAGCTTATAATAAAAGTGAAAAGAAAACAAATGAAACTTATGTTTTTCATTGGAATCAATTGATGAACATGCAGCTCTCGCCTCTGTTCTTTAGATCCTTTGAAAAACTCTAAAAGTCTCCTCCGGTTTAAGACCCGTTGCCTTCCTTTTCTAGGTGGAAAAACCAGTGCCGGATGTATACGGCGTCTTCCAGGCCGGGCGCCAACTTGTTCCCATGTTGATTCCACTGGAGATCTGTGTTAGAGTCCCTCCAAGTGCACCTCCTTATTTTGGCCGTTAGATGGCTGATTGAATGGCTCCAATGCACCGCCTATATGGATAAGGATAAGATTTAGCCCAAGTAACCGCCAGCCAACTCATCAACTCATGGAGGAATCTTCATGAAATCATGCCTAAGTGTCCTCTCCTCTTGGCCGAAAACTCCTCCAAATGCTACTTGCTGGTTCTATTTTATTCCCTTTCAAAATAAAATAAAAATAAATAAATTTAACTCAAAATAAATGAAAAACTAATTAATATTGTTGTGAAAGTATCTGAATTAAATGGTCGGATTTACGCTTATCAAATACCCCCAAACTTGCACTTTGCTAGTCATTGAGCAAAGAAAATAAAATAAGAATTCCAAAACAAAAGATTAATTGTTCAAATATAGCCTTAAAGATTTAACACATGCCATGATTTAAGGAAATTGTTCTACGCAACTCAAGTACAAATGTTAATACAAAATTTGATCTCACCTCATATTCAATTCTTTCACTCATGAGCATGCATCATTCTCGCTTCATTACTTACTTCCCGGATAGTTTTATGCAAACATGTAAATGTAATGGATCTCTAAGAAGTGTATGTATCTACTACATAGGCTCGCTCTTTAAATTAACTCTCCACTAATGTAGATAAAAGATAGCACCAAGGATCAATAGGTCTTTATAAGCTTGTAATGTAAGGCTAGGGTGAGGGTTACAAAGAAAGGGTAAGATGTATCAAAGTACAAAAACTTAAATCAATACACCCATGGCATAAAGAGCATAGTCACTCTCACTCATAGTGGCTCATACATAGCTTTCAATAAGCACCCTTTTTCTTTTGCTTTTGACTTTTTCTCTTTTTTTCTTTCTTTTTTCTTTTTATTCACAGAGTTGAATAGATTTGCTTATTCTTCCAAACTTGTTGACTTCACACTTTAACACCCTCAAACTTATATCTTGCTGTGCATGGGGTGTGTTAGAACTTTTCCATACTCTTATCTCTCACAAATTTATTTTAAGCTCTTATAACCATGAGGTAAGTATCAATTAAGTTTCATTGAAAGGTAAAGATATATGTTAAGTTCAATAAGATAGGAATTATATGGGTTAAACAAGAAAAATTTTAAAGGCCAAAATGTAAATTTTAAAGGCTCAAATGGGTGACTAGAGATATAACGATAAAAGGGTTAGGCTTTAGGCTCAATCAATCCATAGATGACCTATGTCCTCTCCTTGGTAAAACTTTACCTAGGTTTTGCCTCAAGTAATTCTCAAGCAAGTTCTAGAGTAATTGATACCATAAACATTTACAAAGTCTTCATAAAATGTCTCTAGGCATGCAAACAATTAATGATCGTGATACACATCTAATGAAGAAAGAGAAAATCATATTAAGTAAAAATAATTTAATTATTAACTAATCAACTCAATCACTTAGATTTCTTTCTAAAAATCACAACTTGTTTCAACCATGCTCATCATTGGCTCTATAAAAACAAATAAACAAACTAGATAACTTTTTTTTTTAACAACCTAAATATAATTAAGATAGAGAATACATAATCTATGACATGCAAACTAACACAAATTAACCAAAACAATCAAACAAACAACTAGACCTATTATGCAACCCAACAATCAAAAATTAAACTCTCCTAAAATTTAAACTCTTCTCTCCCAAACTTAAATCTTGCATTGTCCTCAATGGAAGAGAAAGAAAAGAGAATTAAAAGCAATAATAAAGCAATAAAAGTAAAGTGATACTCCCCTAGTATCAATAAATGTCATCTTGAAGTGTACCACGAGAATAGACTCTTCCTTCAATATTTGTGATTGTCAAGGTTGATGGAGACTTTTTGCTTATAAAAATCCCCATCGATGTATGGTTTAAGGCATTGCCCATTCACTTTAAATATTTTCTTGGTCTCATATTGTACTTCAACTGCTCCATAAGGATAGACTTTAGTTATAACAAACGGTCCTAACCATCAAGAGCACAACTTTCTTGGAAAAAGTCGAAGTATTGAGTTAAACAATAGAACTTTATGCCCAACTTTGAATTCCCTACTTAAAATATGCTTATCATGCTATCTCTTAGTTTTATCTTTGTAAATTCGAGCATTCTCATAAGCATCATTGCGAAACTCATCCATCTCATTGATTTGCATTATTCTCTTCTCGTCAGCTGCTTGTAGATCAAAGTTAAGTATCATTGTCGTGTAATAAGCCCTGTGTTTTAGCTTCACTGGTAGATGACATGCTTTTCTATAAACAAGCTGATATGGTGACATCCCAATCGATGTTTTGAAGATAGTTCTATAGGCCCATAAAGCATCATCTAACTTTTTCATCCAGTCTGTACGAGAGATATTCACTATCTTTTCCAATATATGCTTTAACTCTCGATTAGATACCTTGACTTATCCGCTCGTTTGAGGATGGTATGGTGTCACCACGTGATGTATAACTCCATACTTAGTCAGTAGTGCTTCAAATTGGTGATTGCAAAAATGCTTACCACCATCACTGATTATTGCCTTTGGAGTGCCAAATCGAAAGAATATATTCTTTCGTAGAAAATTCACTGCAACTCTCGCATTATTAGTTGGTAAGGCTACTGCTTCCATCCATTTGGAGACATAATCTACAGCCATCAAAATAAATTTGTTAGAATATGATGATGGAAAAGGACCTATGAAATCTATACCCCAAACATTAAATAATTCAATAACTAAAATATTGTTTAAAGGCATCTCATGTTTTCTAGAAATATTTTTAACTCTTTGACAATGATCACATAAATTAACAAATGTAAATGCATCTTTAAAAATAGATGGCCAATAAAACCCGGATTGTAAAATTTTTGCCGCTGTTTTTGCACTACCAAAGTGGCCACCAACTTTCAATGAGTGACAATGTCTGAGTATGTTCTCCATCTCCTCCTCAGGCATGCATCTTCTAATTATTTGGTCTGTACAGTGTTGGTATAAAAAAGGTTCTTTCCAAAAATAATATTTCAAGTTAGAGAAGAACTTCTTCTTTGTTGATGTGTCATTTCGGAAGGTAAAATTCGCGACACCAAGTAGTTGACTATATTGGCGTACCATCGAACAACTTGTATAGCCATCAAATGCTCATTTGGAAATGCTTCATTTATTTTCAATTGCTGCTCATCATCCGTACCTAAAGTTCCATCCGAGATAGGTGATTTATCACCAAATTTTTAGTACCCTTCTTATCCTTAATTTCTAAATTGATTTCTTGTAGAAGCAAAATCCATTGAAGCAATCTTGGTTTAGCATCGATAGCATCCTTCTTTGCAAGCAAAATTCGATTTTGTAACATATGCTCCGATCAGAATTTATGTTTGCCAGGCATGCTAATATTAATTTTGCTAGAAGCATTCATCTGCTCGCTATATAATAGACCTCCCGTTCACTCCCATCCGCAAGCCTCCTGACTCCATCTTCATCTTCCTTCTCTCGTTGTGGTTCTCTTCTAACTCCCCAACGACATCTCCATCTATAGGAGGCTTAGGTCCAATGGGCAAAGAAGAGCTCGCTTTCAAAGAAATTGCCCAATAGAAGATGTGTGCTTCTGGGTCCGTGTCTGCAGCGGCTCCACCATGCAAGCATGTCGGTACCAATTTGAGGAGAATATAAGTCGCTGAATGAAGACACTTCTTATCGGGTGTCCTCCTCATAAGGACTCCCTTGGATCTCTCTCCTCATTATGGATGGCTGGTATCGAATTTTGTAAGCTACAAATGAGTGAGCACTCCTGTATAAAATCCCACTCTGGGTGCTTAATTAGAGCCAACTTATATCAAACAAAAGTTCACATAATTTGATAATGGAAATAATAGAATTTTGGGTCATTCTGTGCATACTTGAATGTATTTACATACCAACATGATGGACTTGTCTTACATTTTAATAAATTTTAGATTTTTAAATTTTAGCAAGAAATTAACATGAAGAATTAATTATCAAATTTGTTTGCATAGCTCTTCTAATACATGTAATTTTAAATCCTTTTACTTTTGACTTTTTGAAAACTTAGCAAAATTATAAAAGGCTTAATCCTTATATGCCATGAATATTGTCCAGGTGAACCTAAAGCAGCCGTCAATTATAATTAATACATAATGTTTACATCCTAGCTAGCTATCCTACTAGGTCCAAATAAGTTTATGGGTAAAAGTTCGAGCACTCTAGAGGTAGACATAATATTTTTTGATTGGAAATAAATTTTTAGTTTGTTTACCCTTTTAATAAGCACTATAAAATTTATTTTTATCAAATTTAAGTTTAGGTAAGCCTATTACTAGTTTCTTCACTGATAATTTAAAGATTAATTCAATATTAGCAAGTCCAAGCCTTTAATGGCATGACCGCATGACCAACCATTATTAGCTGATAAGCATGAAAATGAAGAAAGTAAAATATATAAATTAAGCACACATACATTTTTAAGTCTGGAATTAATAATTAGAGCCTTATCATCGATCTATGCTAACTAAAGAATGAGTACGGTCAAATAATACCCTATTTTCTTTATCAAATAATTGGCTCATACTAATTAAATTAAACTTTAAATTTTTAATAAGTAGTGCAATTTTAAATTAAGAGAATATCCACCAACGAAGAGAGATACTAGCGCCTTGTGGGGAAGCTGATTTACTCATCACATTCAAGGCCAAACATTGCCTATGCTGTAAGTTTGGTGAGTCAATTTATGCATAATCGTAGTGAAGAGCATATGAAAGCTATGGTTCAAGTTCTTCAATATTTAAAAGCATCTCCGGGAAAAGGGTTTATGTTTAGAAAGCATAATCACTTGAATATTGAAGGCTACACCGATGGAGATTGGATTGAAAGCATTACAGATAGAAAGTCTACATCTGGGTATTTCACTAGTGAAGAGCATATGGAAGTTGTGGTTCGAATTCTTCAATATACTAGTAAAGAGCATATGGAAGATGTAGTTCGAATTCTTCAATATTTAAAAGCATCTTCGTGATAAGGGTTTATGTTTAGAAAGTATAACCACTTGAATATTAAAGGCTACACTGATGCAGATTGTGTTTGTTGACCCAATTAGTGATTTTGACGAATAATAAAAATCATATGAATATATTTCTTATGTTACTAATGATTTTGATTAAGTGTTTAAGGAATTTAAATGTTTATCTAATCAAAATCTAAGATCGTTGTCTAGTGTCAAATGTTAAGTTTCAGCAATTAAAGCTGACTCTAGAAGTATTAGAGCCGACTCAATAGTTTGGCATTTATGGCACGGATTAGAGTTGACTCCTGCAGAGATTAGACTTTAATCGAAAGACAGAGAGTCATTTCTGCATCAGAGAATTAGAGCTGACTCTAATGGTTACACAGAGAGTGATTTTTTGAGGCTTCATTATAGACGACTCCCAAGTGTCGATCCCTCGAAAAGCTAGAACTCTGCGATGAGCAAAAGTTTTTATTTTGAACATCTTGAGTTAGAGCTAACTCCAGGTCTTATTAGAGCAGACTTTAATATGTTAGAGATGAATTTCAGAAGTATCAGAGATGACTCTAGAGCTTATCTTTTCTCTAGCAAATCTTAATGGCTCTTTTCTTTTTCGGGCTAAACACCTCTTCAAGTACTTTTAATGGCTAATTTTTATTTAAAAATGGATTTAGAGGAGATTATAAAAGGAGAGCCATTTTGAGATGACGAAAAAGAGAGAGAATAGAAGTAAAAATTAAAAAGGCAAAAGTTCAAATCTGAAATCTTTTTGTTCTTAATGGCTCTTTTCTTTTTCGGGCTAAACACCTCTTCAAGTACTTTTAATGGCTAATTTTTATTTAAAAATGGATTTAGAAGAGATTATAAAAGGAGAGCCATTTTGAGATGACGAAAAAGAGTGAGAATAAAGTAAAAAATTAAAAAGGCAAAAGTTCAAATCTGAAATCTTTTTGTTTGAAACAGAGCTTAGAGAAATCCAAAGCATTCAAAAGCCAACCTCGAAGGATTTCTATCAAATCAAATGGAGAAGCAAAGAGCCCTAGTTCTTTAAAAGCCTCTACATCAATGATTCTTCCAAAGTTTCAATCCTATATTAAGGAAGATCATCTCAGAGGAATAGAGAAAAAAAAAAAGCCCAACTTTAGAAAAAGAAGAAAAGCCCAACTTTAGAAATCTTCTAAATCAGGCTCTTCTATTTGTATCTTGATTATATTGTCTTATTTGCTCATTTGAGAAGCTTTATATCTATTGTAACCTTCTCTTATTATATTTGATTACTAATTCAATCAGATGATTGAATCAGGAAAGGCGGATCAGCCTTGTTCAAGCTAGAAAGCTTGGGATAGGTTTTATGCTGATGAATTTGTGAAAACCAGCTGAGTTCGTTGTGATCCCATTGTAAAACAATAAGTTTAAATTATGAGCTTGGAAAACAACTCTACTGTAATTAGGATGATTATAGTGTGGGCCCAAGAGTTGCTTGGGAGTAGATGTAGGTGTAGCTAACACCGAACCACTATAAATTTTTTGTGTTTGTCATGCTTGTCTCTCTTTCTTTCTACTCTACCTTGTACACTTTATGTTGCATTCTTGCACTACACTCATTGCATATATCCTTGTGCCCTATCACTTTATAAAATTATTTTTAAGCATCAAAATTTTTAAAAACCTAATTCATCCTCCTCTTGGGTTGCCATCTGGGCCAACAATTGGTATCAGAGCTAGTGCTCATCCTTCCATGATCTAACAATCAAGAGCTAAAGATCCAAATGGTAGCTCATGCTGGTTCTTTTTTTTTCTGAGGAATAATTCATAAATTATTCACCTTTGTTTCATGGCATAAATTTTTCATATTGGAAAGCTAGAATCAGGATATTCATTCAAGCTTTAAACTATGATTTATGGAGTGTCATTATCAATGGTCTTAGCACTCCCACATACTCAGTAGATGGATCTATTATTTCTAAGCTCGAAAGAGACTGAAATGAGAATGATAGGAAAATGACCCAACTCAATGCTAAGGCCATAAATGTCTTATACTGCTCCTTAAATAAAAATAAATTTAATAGAATATCTACTTGCATCTCAGTCAAAAAGATATGGAATCGGTTGAAAGTGATACCATAAGGGAACCAACCAAGTTAAAGAGTCCAAGATTAACATTTTTGTGCATAAATATGAACTCTTTAACATGGGTCAGAATGAGTCCATCACTTGTATGTACACTAGATTTGTGAATGGATTAAAAAGTCTTGGAAAGACCTATACTAACTCTGAGCTTGTTCAAAAAATTCTTAGGTCCCTTCCAAGAGCATGAAAAGCAAAAGTGATAGCAATCCAAGAAGTCAAAGATCTCAACAATGTACCTTTGAAAGAGTTTCTTGGATCACTCATGACCCATGAACTCACAATGAAGTAACATCTTGAAGAAGATATGAAGAAGAAAAGAACAATGCATTAAAAGCTACTGAAAAGGAGAAGAGCAGCAATGAAAAAGAAGATGAAGACGATGATAACAACGCTCTTTTTATAAAAAAAAAGTTCAAGAAATTTATGCAAAGAAAAATGCCATTTCACAAAAGAAAACTTGATGTCAAAATGAAAGAAGATAAGGAAAAGGATAAGGAAAAGGAGAAGGATCCCATGATATGCTATGAATGTAAGAAGCCCGGACATTACAAATATGAATGTTCTCAGCTTAAAAAGGAATATAGAAAAGAAGAAAAAAGCGTATATTGCAACATGGAGTGACAGTGACGAATCTTCATTTAAAGATGAACAATAAGAAGTTGCCAACATATGTCTTATGGCCAATGAAGAAGAGGTAAGTTCTGAAAGCCCTATTTATGATTATATTTTGATGAACTTTATAATGCTTTAATAAATTGCTGAATGATTTTAAAGTTTTGAAAGCAAAGAACAATATTTTAAAAAATAAAAATCTAAATCTTCTCAAAAAGAAAGATGAATTTACCATTGAATTTGAAAAGATAAAATCTAAAAAAAAGTTTGGAAAGAGAGAAAAAATACTTTTTTTGCTGAAAATCAGAATTTAAAAAGTAAAGTTAAAAAATATAAGAATATTATTGATAAATTTACTTATAGCTCGAAAAGACTTAATTTACTTTTAAACAATCAAAGAGCTATTTTTGATCAGATCAGTTTGGAATACAAACCACATAAGAAAAACAAAAACTTCTTAACAATTTTTTTGTAAAGAAATTGATTGAAAATGATGTTTTTTATTTTTTTTGTGCTAAGAAAGGTCATAAATCCTATATTTGCAATCATAAAGTAGTTATGCTTATTATAAAGGTAAAATGATTTGGGTTCCAAAAGAAACTATATTTGCTGTTACTAACCATGAAGGACCTAAGAAGGCTTGGGTACCTACCTAAACATAAGATGTGATTACTTTGTAGGTGTGTCTTGTAGCCAAAGGATTAAAAAGAAAATGATATCTTAACAACAACTGCTCAAGATATATGATAGATGACAATGATCAATTCATTACCCTTAAGCTAAAGAGGTGGAGTGGTGATCTTTGGAGATAATGGTCAAGGTCACATCATGAGTATTAATAAAATTTAGATCACTTCATCCACTTTTATTAAAAATATTTTATATGTTGATGGCTTAAATATAATTTGATTAGCATTAGCCAACTATACGATAAAGTTTCAAAGTTTCTTTTGACACATCTATTTACATGGTATCTAATCTCATTGATAATAGAATTATCTAATGATAATGTATACTTAATTGGCTTGGATAATTGATCTACAAGTAACCATTGCCTAATTGCTAATAATGCTAAGGTGAATGAGATTGGGTGGTTATGGCATCGTAGATTAGGTCATGCAAGCACACACTTGATCTCAAAAGTGCTTAGAATGGATTTGGTTAAAGGTATTCCAAAATTAGATTTTAAAAATAATAGAGTCTATGATGCATGTGAATTTGAAAAATAAACTAAAAATTTTTTCAAGTCCAAAAATATTGTTTCAACTTCTAGGCCACTCGAGCTACTACACATGGACCTTTTTGGACCTACTAGAACTACTAGTCTAGGAGGAAAAAAAATGATCTTATAATAGTAGATGATTACTCTAAATTCACTTGGATGCTATTTTTAGCTCATAAAGATAACACTTTCTTGATATTTTTAAAATTCTTTAAAAAAGTCATAAATGAGAAAAATACTACCATAGTGTCTCTTAGAAGTGATCATGAAACTAAATTTAAAAATTATTTATTTAAAAATTTTTTCATTGAAAATGACATCCATCATAATTTTTTCAGTACCTAGGATACCTCAACAAAATGGGATGGTAGAAAGAAAAAATAGGACTCTAAAGGATATGGCCCGTACCATGCTATATGAAAGCTAACTCCCAAAATATTTTTAGAAGAAAGCTATAAACACAGCATGTTACAACCTAAATAAAGCCTTGATTAGACCAATTCTTAAGAAAACATCCTATGAACTATGGCATGATAGGAAACCCAATATTAGCTATTTTCATGCATTTGGTTGTATATGTTTCATTCATAACAATAGAAAAGATAATCTAGGAAAGTTTGATGCTAAGTCAGGTGAAGGTATATTCTTAGGATATTGTACATCTAGCAAGGCATATAGAGTATTCAATAAGAAGTATTTGATTGTAGAAGAGTCAATTCATGTAGTGTTTGATGAGTCTTTAGCATCAAGTTCTGAAAAAAAAAAATGATGAGGAAGATACTAATATACTTGAAAGAGAATTTAAAAAATTGAATGTCGATGTATCTTTGGATCATGAGCCTAAACTAAGGATGATGAATCACCTAAGGATGGTGATGTTGATACTACTTGTAATGATACAGATCTACCTAAAGATTGGAGATATGCTTTTGGAGTGTTGCCTAGGTGGCGGAGCCCTTTGACAGTGTGGACTTGTAGGGCGAGTCGGTCGGCTTTTGTTTGGGTTACTCTTCTCCTTTTTATGTTGCTCAGCTTGTGCCGACCTCCTAGACTCTTCTACTCCGACATTTATCTGACAGGGCCATTATGTCAAAGAGGCTTCGTGGGTAATTCACTTTCATAGCCAGATAAAAGTCTTCCTCCTTCGATATTCTACCTACTAGGATGGATATGGCACCTCTTGATTGAGGTGGTCGGCTTTCAACATAGCCATATTAAAATGGCCCGAGAAACTCTTCAAGGATTCCTCCGCTCGTTGCTTTATCTCAGAGAGGGAATCCAACCTTTGTCAATAACGACGACTGCTGACGAACTGGCTGGTGAAGGAGTAATCAAGTACGTTAAAGGAGTCGATGGAATTCGGGTTTAAGGTGCCGAGCCATACCCTGGCAAGCTCTCGAAGAATTGAGCGAAAGGCCCGATATAGGATTACATCTGAGGCTCCATGGAATAGCATTATTGATTGAAAGCTGCTCAAATAATCGTCTGGGTCAGTGGTCCCATTGTATGGCTCGATGGTGGAGAGCTTTATATGTGACAAGACAGCTTCCTTCATAATTTTCTTAATAAAGGGTGGACCTTGTTCCATCCAAGATTCTAGCTAAGACGCATGCTTAACAGCATCCAATTCCAAGCCAATCTCCTAGATCTTTCTTTCAAAAGCTTCAACCTATATTGATGGAGAGACCGAGATGGGGGATCGACGTCTTGGTGTCGATCCGTGATGAGAGGAAACTGGAGACAAGGAGCAGGCTCGAAAAGGCCGAGGAAAGCCCCTATCTCCAGCTTTCGGTGGAACTAGTTCTATTTCCCCCACTTTATGGCTAGGTTGCCATGGGGGACTCGTAGCTTCAAACTGATTAGGTGGAGGAGCTCTTGGTTGAGCCGGCGCAGCTGCTCCACCGAGATGTTGCGATTGGATGCAATTGGGAGAGGGACTCCTTGGAGTCCCTATACCAACCATGTCAATGCCTGGACTTGCTAGACCAACATGCTAAATTAGTTCTGCATAATGGGACTCATAGGTGGCGATAGAGCATCAGGATGGGATGGTTGTGAGGATGTCGTGCTCTGCGAGGGATCAGGTCTCTGAGAGATAGCTTGATCGAGGGCATCTATGATCGTCCTTTTGTGGTTCACCATTTAGAATGGTGTCCTTATCTTTTGAACTATTTCTCTTGAGATTTCAAGATTTTAAGGACTTGAGGTCCTTCCTCTAGTGTGTTGCTGTGAATTTTCATTCCTCAACTTAGGGACGAGATGGCAGCACACATCAGGATCCGGGTGGCATCCTTCCATCCTCACTAGGGGTGCAACTCGGGCTCATAAAACTTTGGTTTCCCTCAACCCTAACCCTATTTGTAAAATGTCAACCCTAACCCTATTTTTAAAAATTGGATTCGGGTTGAGTTTCGGGTTGGAATTTGGATTGATGAAAAAATATATATAAATATAATAATCTGAAACAAACAAGCTTAACATTGCACAAATAATAATAATTTTTCTTCACTACATTTCTAACTATATTACACAATTTTTTAAATAATAATATTTTTATTTTATAAATATTGAATGTTGATTTTTCTTTTTGCCATGTGACGAGCTACATTTACCATATCTTCACATTTATGATCATAATTCGTAAACCGAGCTCAAAAGCATTTCCATATAGATTATTTATAAAATTTAAAATATTTAAAAATTTATTTTTATTTTTAAAATTTAGATTAAGACAATGTCGTGCATGGCACATGATACATGCCTATATTCACAAACCACATCGGATCGGATCGACCCTCTTGAACCAACTTACCGACAATCTTCCCTGTTGTGCTCTTTAAAACCCCTTGTTCGTGACCCATGATTTTCAGTATCCAACAGTCTTCTGATGTCGCCTAGGGTTCTCTTTGCTCTACCAAGAATCCCCAAATTTTCCCATCCCGAAGATGGAGAATTTTAGCTTTCTCTCGTGCGAAAAGCTTGATCGCATAGCGAATTGGCTTTGGGCGAAAGTCTCCTTGGCATTCTTCACCTCCCTAGAGCGCTGCTCCTACATCAACCTCAGCACCACTGACAATGAGGACAAGGCCGAGGTCGAGCTAGAGGAGGCTAAGGAGTGCCCTCTTATGCTCACCAAACCCATCATCCACGACGCGGGTCATCTTTATTTTTAATTCATAATTACTATCATTATCATTATTGATACGTAAAGTTTCATTGAAATTTAGCACTATGAATAATCTATATATATTATTGATGTTTGATGACCAGCAAATGTTAACAACATAATTGATTTTTAAAATTTTTGATTATGGATCAAACGGTTCAACCATTTTCAGAAAACAAAGTTTAATCATATAAAAGCTAATATGATATTAAAGTGACAGCATCATAAATTAAACATCTTAAAATTACATTATACCATATATAGAGGTACTTAACTAACATTAATTATTTTAATTATTATTGCATTCTAGCAGCAATGTTTGACTGGTTTTCACTACCCTAAAAAGAACACATTATTTTATTTTTATCAGAATAGGATCAAAATTCTGTCTAAAAAGAAGAACTTATCAAGAAAAATTAATAATATATGTTTCGGTCATAATTTTGATTCCAATGTACACGTGAAAGGATGTAATGAGCAACTAATCGGCGGCCATGAAGGCTCCTTGCAAATGCGAAGCGGACCTGGTCTCACAGACCATGGTAACAGACCATTAACAACCATTAGACTGTTGTCTGGAGCACTCTCTAGCCTGGTGAGGGCTATAAGGAAGGAGTGCAATGGTACCCCTCGTTGCTCTCCTCCTTTGCCGACCTTTGGGCTTTCTATCCATAACTAGCATGCCCGCTTTGAACCCAGACGCACCGGTCTATATCCCATCTTTCCACCTTATTTACTTGGAGGGCTACCATTCTCCTCTTTCTCTCCCTCAGCAGTCGATGCCTCTGACGAAGCCACCGAGCCCAGCCACCAACACCTCCAATGCCTCGCTTCGGGTTTGGGTTGACCACAAATTGGTCCGGTTTAAAACCCGGGTCTTTCGGGTTCGAATTAGGCAAACATGAGTTCAAGTACTATTGCAAATTGGGTTTGACGGACCAGGTTCGGGTTGAATCCGGCCCAAGTTGCACCCCTAATCCTCACGAACCTGCAAAACAACATCCTCACACAGGGTCTGAGGTAATTGGTCCCTGCAGAGGACTCTTCAATGCCCAAGTCAGTGAAAATCTTTGGCCATATATAATGTGGAGAGATTTTTGAGAAAAGATTTCAAAGAGGGGTTATGGAATGCTATGGCATCAATGAAGAGTTTTTTAGTATTGTGTTATGTTACCTGAGGGGTCTTGGGATCTAGTGTTTAATAGTCAACATGGAGAGCAGTTATGGAAGTTGAAAGATGATAAGACCGATTTCAATATATACCTTATCAAGAGGATTCGTGATCCAGCAAATCATGAAGAGAGGGAGCCTTATCTGGCTTCCACTTTCGTTTATAGAGAACCACTTCGGGAGAGAGATTTGAGATTCTTATGAATTTTAGCAATCTGATGGCCGAAATATTTGGTGCAGGCTGAAAGTTGGCAAAGGGGAAGGTCGGTCGGGTAACTCCCAACTGTTGAGGTCCAATTGCTTTGGCTTGGAGGTGAGACTCAGTAAAAGAAGCTGAGGGTCAGTCAACCGAGGTTCGGTTAGCAAAGCTGGATGGAAATACCAAGGCAATAGGTCGGTGAGGCATCTTTTGAATCGTAAAGGTCGACGGTAACCCAAACATGGGCTCAGTTCATCTACCTATATCAATCGATTTATGCAAAGACAGGCATCACTTATAATAATAGCTGTCATTTCAGTATTGATATGGTACTTTATGAAGCTTTATATAAAAGAAAATGTAGAACTTTAGTGTGCTGGGATGAGAAAGAAGAAAGAAGGCTGCTAGATCCAGAGTTGGTACAGCTCATAACAAACTAGGTCAAAGTCATTAAAGTTAAAGACGGCCAAGGATAGACAAAAAAGATATGCAGATAAGAAGCATAGAGAAGTGAAATTTGAAGTAGGAGATAAGGTGTTTTTGAAAGTATCTTCTTGGAGGGGTATAATGAGATTTGGAAGGAAAGAAAAGCCAAGTCCTCGATAAATTGGACCATATGAGGTGGTAGAAAGAATTGGGGCACTTGCTTATAAATTGGCCTTGCCTCCAAATCTCTTGCAGATTCATGATGTACTTCATATCTCAATGCTGAGGAAATATGTGCCAGATTCATCTAATGTGCTTCAAGCTAAGCCAATGGAATTACAAAAAGATCTAACCTATGCAGCGGAGCCAGTGCAAATTCTATGTAGGGAGGTTAAACAACTCTGTAGTAAGAGAATTTCTTTAGTTAAAGTTCAATGGCAAAACCATCAGAAGGAGGAAGCTACATGAGAGAGAAAGGATGAGATGAAATTAAAATACCCCCATCTATTCTGTAGATTTAGTTGACCAAAATTTTGGGGATGAAATTTCCTAAAAAGGGGGAAGATTGTAACATCCCGAGCTTTGAAGATTTGTATTTTAATTTTTGAGTATGCCTTTATTTTCAAATTGGTATTCTGGTGTATGTATAATTCAAGTGAAGATCTTGAGAAAATAAAAGCTACAATTTTATAACTATTTGGAGTCATTTTGAAAGTTGCTAGTATTGCTTTGGAAAGGCAATCAATAAGTTTGCTGACTTGAAAGAAGGCTATAGAGCTGACTATATGGAAATTTTAAATAAAGTAGCTGGCTCTATAGCCGACTACTTGTAAGTTTCATGCAAAGTAGTCCGCTATAGAGCCAACTACTTGGATGAAAATGTTGAGGGATAATAATAAAATAATAAGGTGATGAAAGAGTGAAAGAGTAAAAAAGAGAAAGGACTCCAAGGATCATTTGCAAAATTGATTAAGGGCAAGTTAGAAAAAAAAAATTTAAGAGGTAAAATATCATGGTTAAGAGTAAGCCATGTGTACTTTAGAAAGCATGCCTTAAGAGTTGTTAAGAATAAAATAGAGATTTTTCTTGATCATTTAAAATCCACTAACATGTTTCCTTAGCCTGTAAGCCACCGTAAGAAAGGAGAAAAAGAGAGGAAATTAAGGAGAAAAAGAGAATGAAAAGAGAAAAGGGAGGAGGGCTCAGCCATGGAAAGAAGGAAAGGAAAGGAGAAAAGAAAGAAGAAAAGGGAAGGAAAAAAAGAAGAGAAGAGAAAAAAAAGGAAAAAAAAAGTTAAGAAGTACTATAAGAAAAATAAATATTATGACGCCTAAATGCGTCATAATTGCGTCGCTAAACATGCTATTGCGACGCAATAGCAATGCAATGATGGCGTCGCTCAGATGTCCGTCGCAATATCCATTTGTCGCAATTGCGTCGCAATATTGCGACGCTCTGCGACGCAACATTGCGTCGCAATACGCTCTGCGACGCAACATTGCGTCGCAATATTGCGACGCATCCAAATGCGTCGCTAAATTTAAAATTAATTTTTAATATTTAAAATTATTATTAAATATTGCGACGCACTAAATTGCATCGCAATATTGCGACGCATTTAGCTGCGTCGCAATATTTAATAATAATATTTTTGATATAATAGCGACGCAATTTGAGTCGCAAATAAAATTTTTTTAAAATATTACGACGCAAGGTCATTGCGTCGCAATATTTATTAAAATTATTTTAGATATAATAGCGATGCAATTTGAGTCGCTAATGCGTTGCTATTAATTTTTTTTTTAAATTATTGCGATGCCAGGTCATTGCGTCGCAATATTTAATAATAATATTTTAAAAATATTAGCGATGCAATTTCAGTCACTAATGCATCGTAAATTAAATTTTAAAAAATATAAAAGATTAAAAATTAAAATGGTTAATACAATTTCGTTAAATCTAAATATTGATAGAAACATTTTTCACTCAATCCAAACAATAATCAATTTCCAAAAATAATTCATATATTAAAATTTTGAAGTTTTTACAACATAAAAAAAGAAAAAAAATACATCAAGAATCTGGGCGATCACGTGGAGGCTGTAGAGGCTGAAGACTCTGCGACAAGCGGCTAACCATATCCCGCAAATAATGCATCTCATCTCGCATGTCTGCAATCTCCTGATCCCGGCCTCGCATACGATCCTCGAAATCCTGCTCGACCTCCTGGCGATCCTCCTCTGCAATAGATCTGCGAAGGTCATGTAAACGCTCGGGAGGAATATCACTAGAAACTCGCAAGCTGAAAGCCTGATGGAGAAAAATGTAGAAGCTCTAGTGCCCAGACCATAGACCCTGCGGTCTCGTGGCTGGGCACCAACAGCCTCCAAAAACACACGCCGACTCTCCTCTGCTGAGAGTTCGATGGGCGTCTCCCCATCAGTAGAGTCAACCTACGATGCGGGAGCGAAGCTCCTCGACTCGTGTCTTTAAATTATGAAATCAACAATAAATGAGCTAATAAATTTCTCGAAATAAAATTTTAAAAATTAACATATACTACATAAATTTAATTTCTTACCGCAACCTCCCGTGATCGCATGTCGACCCAGGAACGTCCCTCCTGGTGTGTCGCCCTGAATAGACGAAACTCACCAGGATCTCCACCCTCCTGCTCAGACTATAACAATAAAAAAAAATGATATTAATACAAATATTTGTAAATAACTAAATAGTAATTAAAATATTTATGTTTTCTTACCATACGCCGTCTGTGCTCCTGAATCGAAATGGAGCCCGAAGTATGGCGGAAGAGACCCGTGCCAGGACCGCCCTTCTCAGATCGACGGTTCGTGCTGGCTGATGCAGACCTCCTGCGCCAGCCATCGGACTGCCAGGCCTGCTGCCACTCGTGCCAAATACCCTCTGGCATGTGCGCAGGACGCTGACCCGATGACCTCCAACGATGAAGCATGTCGGAGTATCGGCGTCTCGTCAGAGCCTCCCATGCTGCCCTAATGGCATCATGGCTGGCAGGATCCCATGTAAACTTTTCTGCATTAAAATAAAAAGTTAGTTTCTGAATTTATTGAGTTTAAGAAATTTTATATCAGTGATAAATTGTATTTAATAAGTTTACCTGAAACTCAGAAAAATAAAACTCCCTTATGGCTGGAGATACGTGGTGCCAATCGTAGCCACTGGGATCTGCATGCCTCTGAAATACGGCACTGATGTTGCTGGAAACATGATGCTGCTCAATGAATCTGTTAAAAAAATGCATGTTTATAAGTAATTGACTTAAAAACATAAACATATATTTTTAATTAGTATAAACTTACATCCCTGAGCATCAAGTCGAAGTACAGTGCGGCCGATGGTGGAAGAACTCTCGGAGGTATGTGCCGATCGGCTGGATGGTAATACTGCTGGAGAGATCGAAGGCTGTGCGACTGCTAGAGATCCAAACTCTCCATCTCCGACGCTCATGTGATCTGATGTAGCAGGGCTACGTCCCTGCTGCCCGTAATACTGAAAATACTAAAGATTCATACAATTAAATTACGATTAATGATTGACTATGTAAAAATTTAATACTTATAAAAAAAGTTAATTTTTAAAAAACCTCTATGTTTAATCGATGTCATTTATTTCGTGAAATGTTGGTTCAACATCCGATGCCGTATTGGATTGCGATTCAGTTTCATTATCATCGGAAGGAAACCGAACATTTGCATTCGCAATTTCTTGGACATCACCATTTGGATATCTAAGTGATGTTTCAAAAGCCCTTGTGTCGTCCTCAATTGCATGCATTTCCATCTCATCCTCTTGAAATGCAGGGCACTCGGCTGATTGACTTGATGAACTCTCCTCTAATACGATTGTTGAACGTGGGACGATTTTAGAAACGGCCCACCAATCTCGCTTGTCGTTGCGCAAACTTGGATATCCGCAGTAAAAGACTTGCTGAGCTTGGGATGCAAGGATGAATGGGTCATATTTCTGCAATCTTCGTTGATAGTTTACTTCAACCAAATTGTAATCGTTATGAACCCTTTTGCCCACAGGAACTATCGGATCGAACCAATCACAACGAAACAATACGGTTCGTTTCATAGACCAACCGGGATATTCAACTTCAACCACCTCTACTAACTTTCCATAATAATCCTGCATATTTGCTCCAACACTTTCTCCTTTCACACACACGCCCCAGTTCTGCGTGCCTCTTGAAGCTGCTAATCGTTCAATCTGAAATTTGTACCCATTTACAAAATAGCCAGTAGAGGTTGTTACGGTCTTCAATAGCTATTGCGATAGACATTTAATAAAAATATTGTCGATTGTGGACCATGAACGGTTGACCTATAAATTAATAAGCTATTGACATCCAATTCAAAAAATAAAAGCCATTATCGAAATTGATTGAGTGATACTACTCACAAATTCATAAAACCAGTAAGCAAACTCCGTTTCTAATTTCTGCCCAATTGCAACTTGACTGATGTCAGGATTCTCTGTCGTTGTCTATCACAAAACATCCTTATGGGATGAAAAGGATGAAACTAATGTTAGCAATTAAATATTATGGTATATTGTAATTTAAATTAAAATTTTTAATTTAGCATTGAAGTATACACTTACTCAATATATGGATCAACTTCTCTACAGTTCATTAGGATGTAATAATGTGCTGCATTATACTCCATATCGGTAAGATTTCTTGACTTCTACCCACCAATGAACGACCGATACCTTTAAAAATTGATATTCTACCGTCATTAGCTTCTCCTTCGTCCACACATACGTCATCGTTACGATCAAGATTTCGGCTCCTCGTGTGGACGTGACCCTCAAAGTAATGTGAGGCAAAAGCTGAAACTTCTTCGACCAAGTGTGCATTGCATATAGAACCTTCAACCCTTGCCTTATTACACACATTATTTTTTAACTTCTTAAGATACCTATATGTAAAGTTGACCCAAAAATTAACCAATTTTCTTGCAATGAAAATATTTGAAATGTCAACATATCTTAATAATGTATATATTTACCTCTCGAAAGGATACATCCAGCGATACTGCACGGGACCAAGCTATGCTCGCTTCGTATGGCAAGTGAACCGGTAAATGCTTCATTGAGTCAAAAAAATTGGGAGAAAATATTCGCTCAAGCTTGCATAAAATAATGAAATTTCCTCCTCAAGCCTTGCCATGGATGCAGAAGTAATGACTGCGGCAGATAACTCCTTGAAGAACAAGCTGAGCTCCGTAATTGCCTTCCAAACATGTTGCAGAAGCAACTCACGAAAAGCTACAGGTAATAACCGTTGCATGAAAATGGCAGTCGTGACTCTTCATGCCGAACAACTTGAGCTTATGCATGTCCACACACCTACCGATATTTGAGGCATAACCATCTGGAAATTTTAACCCTCTAAGCCAGTTACATAAAACTTCTCATGAATTTCTGTCAAGAGTGTAACAGGCTTTAGGATAGGTCCCGTCGGCACTCCTTCTCAAATCACCTCTTCTGCAGTACTGATTAAGTTCTTCTCTTGACTTTGCAGTATCTTTTGTTTTTCCCGGGATGTTTAGCACCGTGTTAAATATGTTATCAAAGAAAATTTTCTCGATATGCATAACATCCAAGTTGTGTCGGAAGAGATTTGTGCTCCAATAAGGCAAATCCCAAAATATACTTCGCTTCTTCCAGTTATGTTCTTTACATATACGGCCATTTATTCTATCTGCATCCGGTTCCCATGCATACATCAACCCCAATGCTCTATAGAATCAAATATATCCGTGCCGGACCTAACCAGTTCGGCGAATTTTGACTGCTTTGTTCTTTCGGAAGGCGATCAAGTTACGCCTAAAGGATGATTTGGGGGCAAGACTTCCTATGGTTATCAAACCATGACTACTTACCACTCTTCTGCAATGTAAATGCATCTGAATCATACATGCAATGAGGGCATGCCGACGTCCAGCAGTGCTCCAACCAGACAATATTGCATATGCCGGGAAATCACTTATTGTCCACATCAAAGCAGCTCTCATGATGAAATTCTGTTTCATAGAAATGTCGTAGGCTACAACTCCTGTTTCCCACAACATTTTCAATTCGGCCACCAAC